>BCLF01000074.1:1360889-1397311 GCA_001602275.1 Zoysia japonica | reverse complement strand
GTGGTGTTCGCCGACGGTGGAGGGTGGCAGCGGAGGCGGTGGGTGCGCCGTCGCAGCTGGAGTGGGCAGAGGCGGCGAGGGCGTCACGCCGACGAGCGGCGGCGGAGGCACGGGGTTGGGTGCAAGAAGCGCGAGTTTTGGCGCGGTCGGGGCACACCAAACCGACCTGGGTGTAGAATAGGCTATTCTACACCCTGGGTGTAGAATAGTTCTATCATATATAGATATACATATATATATATATACACACATATATATACACACCTATATACATATATATGTATATATATAGGACTCCGCTATTTCACTCCCATATATCACTCCCCTCCCATCTGGACCAACAGACCCAGTTTTCCTTCCAATTGCTCGCACAATTTTGTGCCCTCTGATTGAGCTAGAAAGGGAAAGGTATTAAATAAGGGAAGGTCAACCATCAACAGGTGTATTCAAACAACCATGCATGGCTGATATCAAATGGAGCCGTGTATCATGGTAGGTTCCATGGATAATTAAATAAGGGACTGATTTCAAAAAGATCTTTGAGCACGAATTCCAAGCACATCTCGGTGGAACCTGACTAATGCGAGTGTAAATATTATTAGTATAGTTAATCGCAAATTCATAGTATGTGTAATCGCAAATACATAGTATGTGTAATCGCAAATTCGTAGTACGTGTAAATTTTGTGACTATGAATAGCCTCTCTAGGAACTTATAAGTATGCTTAATCGCAAAATCGTAGTATGTGTAATCGCAAAACATTATTCACTAAATCATAGTCAGGTCCCAGGTAGGTAGCATAGAAACTCTTAGTACATTAAATAGTAAAATTTGACTTTTAGAAAAAAAATCAGGATAATCGCAAAAATGTTAGTAAATTTAATCATAAATGTTGTACTGCAACATATGCATTTGCAAAAATTATAGTGAAGATTAATTAAGTTTGAGCATAATATTATATCATCTATGCACGAAATGTAACCATGATTTATGAGTAATCTTTTGCTTTGATCATTTGAAGTTTGTAAAAATGCTTGCTAATCATAAAATCTGTTTAGTCTTAAAAGTGGCTCTGAGAGTCACATGTTCGCGAAATCTTAGTCATGGCTACGTTGGTTCAATCGTAAAACTTTTGATATAGGCGAACAAATCTCAGTGTGCTTAATCGCAAAACTTTTGATGTGTAAGGAGTAGCACTGTGTCAAACATCAAGAAGCACTAGGCATAGAGATACAATTATACAAGAATACAACTGTGTAAATTCAAAAGTAGCTGGTCATATTAGCGTAATATTTCAAGAGAAAAATCATTACAGCTGAGCAAATATATCCTAGAGTTTTAGCTCAACGGTTTGCTTATACATTATCTTCATTTGATCATCGCATCTTGCTGAGAGTTATCCAATTGTTGTGACCACGTACCCGCACTGCATTGGACTACAATTTTACTTCTCTGGCGCCCCTCAGAATCATCTAACTCAACATCAATATATTTTGCCATCTCTTAACTTTTGCTCACCTGGTAAATTTCAAATTCAGAAAATCACAGATATTTTCATGAGGTAGCGTGCTGGCAAAAAGCACCTTGTGCAGAATGAAAAACTAATTTGCCGTATGAAGATAGAAACAAATTAATAAACACGAACTGAGTTCTGAACCGCTGGTATTAACACAGTTACTTGAACCTTGAGGGAGCATAAGTAAACAACGGAGTACATACCTTGCCAGCACAGACCCTAAGCGCTGCGTTGCCTGGAGATCCAATTCAACCTTTTGATCTAATTGGTTCTGAATGCTTGAGTAGCACAACGATGACGTGATGAGTCAATTATTTGAACGCTGCGTGAGGAGTCCATTGGGTTCTTGTCTGCCTGTCCAATGGTTATGGTACCTAAAACTGGGCAGCATCATCAATCACCGGCCAGATGGAGCAAATCACATGGGGTATGAAAGGAATAGTAGGCCCTGTGGTCTAGGGAAAGCAAATCACGTAGGACAATTCAAATGGAAAGCTAATTAATGGCAGCTCCTGGTTTATTTTTGCACTGCTTTTAAAACGATAGGTTTTCCAGGAAGTGCGCACATATATGTATACATATATATATATGTATACATATTTACTATTCAACACCCAAGGTCGGTCCAGCTCGCCCGCGTGCCATGTCTATTTTATGAATGCATATAAATGCAATGCCATGTCCATTTTTACATCGCACGCCTCCCCCGGGAACGTACGATGTGTATCGATACAATTGTAACCATAGGTTAACGACAAACTTCATATGCAATGCAATTGCAATATAGTGATCAAGATATGCCACATGATAAATGCAACAGCTCCAAAACTTCAACTTCCTGATATAAATAAACCTCAAATTACCTCAACTAACATAATTAATATGCTAAGTGTAGGTGATAAAATACAAGTCAAAACAGTAGCAAACCATCGTTGGCAGCTCATACCAGAAGCCCACGCAAGAAATGGCCCAATGTTCGTGTGACGGGTCACGAATGGATCAGGCCATAGTTGGTATGTGTGAAGCTCTCGAGTATATAAGAGATGCTGGTCTATAATGAGGAGTTATCGATCATATGAATAAACATAATCACATCTTCCCCCAACTATATTCTTCCTTTGTTCCTCTTATCTGTTCCTAGCATCTTCCAACACTAGGCACGCTGACAACCTGGTATCAGAAGTCTGGTTCCGTGCCCTAGATCCCTTCCCCCAATACACGCGCCGTGCCAAGCAATTGGGAGCTATGGACCAGCAGTTGCAAATTGTGTTGGATGTGCAGTCGCAACGTCTTCCGGAGGCCATCGGTGCTCGTTTTGCAGCTCATGAGTCCACCCTGGCGCAGCACTTCGAGGCCCTCGAGCGCGCTGCAGCAGCTGCATCGTCGACGGTGTCGGTGCTGGAATCGGGCTTCTCTGCGTGGATCTTGGCGGTGGAGTCATCCTCAAAGGCACGCATGGACGAGGTTGAAGCGGCGGCTCGCGGCGGCTCTCGAGTCGGCAATGGTTGCCTTCGAGACCTGGCGGCCCAACATCGAGTCCTCCATTGACGGCATTCGTACGGATCTGCAGAAGCTCTGCGCCGTGCAGACTGGGGACAGTAAGGTGTCTGTCTTCGACAAGCCTGGAGTGCTCGAAACGGCCGGATTCGCCCCTTCGCCGACCACTGCATCTCGTGCGCCCACCTTCGGCCATGTCTTTACTCAGCATTTTTCCATATCGGCTGGTATGATCGAGCATTCTTCTCAGAACCCTGTTCCTTCCTCGGTACTCCAATTCCATCATCACCTCAGTGCCCTCATTCCTCTCTGTGGGGTGATCTGCTAAGCTCTAGTTTCCTTCATTTGATGGAGAGAATCCCAAGCTCTGGATCAATCGTAGTGTTGATTATTTTGAGATGTATGCTATTGATCCGTTGCTCTGGATTCTTTTTGCTTATATGCACTTTGTTGGGGTTGTTGCTCGCTGGCTTCAGTCGATGGACAAGCAGTTGCACTATTGAGAGTGGACTGAATTTTGTCGTCTGGTTACGGATCGCTTTGGGCGTGACCAACATGAAATTCTCATTAGGCAGTCAAGTGGGATCAGTGTCTGATTATGTGGGCAAGTTTATTGAATTACTTGATTAGTTACGTGCGTATGAGCCAGCTATTGATCCTGTTTATTATGTGATGCGCTTTACTGACGGCTTGCATGCTGATATTCCTTCTAGTGTGATGGTGCAGAGACCCCATGATTTTGATACAGCTTGTAGTCTGGCACAGTTACAGGATGAGGTCAGTGATGCTGCTCACCGGTGTACTCCGTGGCCTGGTGATCCATATTCTAGTGCTAAAACTGCTGTGAAGGGTCCTCTTCCGTTACCTTTGCCTCTACCACAGCCGTCTCCTGTGTCCTCACTGCCTGCTACTGATTATCATAAGGTGCCGCATAGGGTTCATCCTCTTACTGAGAAGCTTGCTGCTCTGAAAGCTTACCGTTGGGCTTAGGGGCTGTGTTTTAATGTTTTAAGTCTGCTGCCAAGTGGTCAGTGGGACATAAGTGTACTGAAACAGTTCAACATAACGTTTTACATGAGTTGTTTGAACTGTTTGATGTTATTGATACTGATACTGCTCACTCTCTTGAATCATTTGATGCTCAGTTGTTTTGTGCTATTTCTTATGAGGCAACAACAGGCACTGATTCAGCCAAGACTATGCGTATGTGGGGCAGTATTCAGAGCGTTTTCTATTTTGATTGATTCGGTGAGTTCTCACTCATTTATTAGCCAGCAGATTGCTTCTCAACAGTCGGGGTGTTCTTCGTTGGCTGCTGCTATTACAGTTCGAGTGTCTAATGGGGGTCTATTGCATTGCTTGTCCACTATGGATAATGCTGAGTGGTTTATTGGGACCTATCATTTTTCCAGTACTCTCAAGGTGTTGCCCCTGCATTCTTTTGATCTTATTTTCGGGATGGATTGGTTGGCCAGCCATAGTCCTATGAAAGTGCACTGGGCTCAAAAATGGATGACTGTACCTTATTTTGGTTCCTTCATCACTTTGCATGGTGTGGACACTTGTCTTCCTGAGGTGATGTTGCTTCATTTGTCACTGACTGAACCTGCTGTGTCTGGTTTGGCTGCAGCCTCTGATCTACCGTCTGAGATCACTGAGCCGGGTTCTTTACCTCCTCACCGACCGTGTGATCATGCCATACCCTTGTTGCCGGGTGCACAACCAGTGAATGTGCGTGCTTATCAGTATCCTCCAGCACTTAAAACTGAAATTGAGGCCCAAGTGCAAGACTTGTTGAATGCTGGTTTGATACAACCCAGTACAAGTGCTTTTTCTTCCCCGGTCCTTTTGGTCAAAAAGAAGGATGGTTCTTACCGGTTTTGTGTTGACTATCGGTATCTCAATGCCCTTACAAAGAAAAGCAAGTTTTCGATTCCTATATTTGATGAGTTGATGGACGAGCTTGCTAATGCTTGTTGGTTTTCTACTCTGGACCTTGCGGCCAGTTACCACCAGATTCGTGTGTAAGAGGCAGAATCTTACAAAACCGCCTTTCAAACTCATTTTGGGCATTTTGAGTTTCTTGTCTCGGCTTTTGGGCTGACTGGTGCCCTGGGCACTTTTCAAAGTGCTATGAATTCTACATTGTCTCATCTCTTGCGCAAGTTTGCTGTTGTTTTCTTTGATGATATTTTGGTTTATAGTCGCTCTTTTGAGGATCACCTTGTGCATCTTCGCCAAGTGCTGCAGTTATTGGCGGCTGATCAGTGGGTAGTGAAGCGTTCCAAATGTCGCTTTGCGCAACAGCAAATTGTTTACATGGGCCATGCCATAAGTAAGGCTGGGGTATCAATGGACCCAACCAAAGTGGATGCTGTTTTATCTTGGCCTTTGCCTACTTCCGTCAAATAACTGCAAAGCTTTCTTAGTTTAGCCGGTTATTACCGGAAATTTGTTTGTCACTTTGCTGTTATTGCTAAGCCGTTGACTAACCTTCCCAAGAAGAACATCATGTTTGTTTGGACACAGCTGCATACTATGCTTTTCAGGCCTGCAAGGCGCACTGTCGTCGGCTCCTGTGTTGGCATTACCGGATTTTTCCAAGGTGTTTTGCGTCGAAACTGATGCATGTGATAAAAGGGGTCGGCTGTGTGCTGTTACCGGATGGTCATCCTTTGGCCTTCATCAGTAAAATTGTCAAAATCATATACCTCGGGTACCTGCGGCTCCAAGATTAATACGCAAGCCCAGCAAGGAGCCGAGGCCCATGGGCCAAATCCAAGACTTATCAAAGACTTCATCAAGGCCAAAAGGACCAGCTCGATCCAACAAGGGTCGGGTTATTCAAAGGGTTGGCCCCACCGTCGGAAGGTTGGGGTTGACTGATCGTGGATCCCATCCAGGCGACTTAAGGGAACTGCCTCGCGCATCTGACCCTAGGGTCAGCCACCGCCTCAACGACTAGTCTCCAACGAGTACAGAGATTTATGACACTATACAGCGAAAGGTAAAGCAATCCGGCAGAAGGCAAAAGCGGTCCAACGGGCGGTAAAGCAACCTTTGTCTCCTAGCGCTGCACAAAGGACGATCGAAGGACACCGACAAGCTGCTCCGGTGCAAGAGGATCAACCTCGCGAAGACCGCGGCCCCACCCGTCAGGGGACTGCCCTATTTTGTAGGCGCCAAGCCTTGTAACCCCCTGTTCGACCCCTATATAAACAGGATATCGGAGGCCTTATATGATAAGTAACAAGATAGACACACACACACACACCATATACGCATGCTAGGGTTCTTGCTCAAGCTAGAGCCCTTCCGCCGGTAACCCTGTAATGAGCTTGTACGATCCACCCTCTCCCTGGACGTCGGGTATTACACCTCTGTGGTGGCCCGAACCAGGTTAACTCGAGTCTTTCGTAGATTAGGCCACCTCGATATGAAGAGTGCAGCCAATCCCTCTTCAAATACATAAATTCTACTGTGCCGATGGTCAGAACACCGCAACTTGGCACCAGGACAAGAGTTTTTATTGTGCGTTTTCGCTTCATTTTTGTCGATGACTTTGATCTCTGCTTTGGTGGGAGAGACTTCGATCTCTCACCTTCGTTTTTTGAGTTTCATAGTTTCCGTCGCTCGTGACGGTCGATTGTGGTGCGTCCCTTTCTTCACCGCCGGCCAGGCCTTCTGCTTTGGAAGCCTAGACTTCGTCGCCGACTAAGGCCGCGAGCTTCATCTTCAGGCCCCGTGCAAGAAGCATGTGGCTCGCCATCGTCGAGCTCACATAGTGCTAGGTCACGACCCGGTGTGGAAGTGCTTCATGCTGCAGGCTCCCAAAGTCGCAGAGGAAACACCTCTCGGCAAAACTCCTAACGGTGACACCTCTCCGTCTCAGCAAGCACTCTCCATCGTCGACCAGGCCCTCCGACGAAAAGCCGTCGCTGTCGGACCTGACAATACAGGCAAGGAAGCTGCCGCGACTAGCAGCGACGCTCGAGCCTGAGCGCGGACCACCTATCAACAGATCATGGATGGTGGCACGCTCATCTTCAATAGTCGGACCGAGAATCTGGCGGCTGTGGCCTATGTCCTCAATGAATCCACCACCACTGATAGCCCTACGCTCAAAGAGACCTGCGATCGCCTACGTTTCAACCTCCACGGCGCGCTTTAACAGCAAGAACCATCGCTCCGACCACAATAGTCTGAGGTCCATAGCAGCCAACATTCGCACGCTGACCGACGAAGCCCGGCCTGCGACAGCCATGGTGGTCAGACCGTGGTACGAGACCCTTCACTGTCGGCTTGATCTATTCGCCAACACCTTGGGCAACACCGCGACGTGCGCCACACCATCGATTGACGTCACCGAGTCCAGGCAGAAACGAACTCCCAACCACTGCGATTGACGTCACAGCTACGACCACCCCCAGAGCCCCAACCTTGATGAGGTTGGGCCCCGGGCCTTCGAGATGTAGATCCGGAGAGCAAGATTTTCGCAAAGATTCCGCGCGCCGACCAACATCATCAAGTACTCCAGTGAGACCAACCCGACCCACTGGCTTGAAGACTATCGCCTCGCTTGGGGAAAAGGGGGCACCGATGACATGTTTGCCATACAGTACCTGCCACTCTTCCTGTCTGAGTCGGCTAGGTGCTAGCTCGAGCACCTCCCCGAAGACTCCATCCGCGATTGGTCCGACCTCCGGCGAATCTTCGTCGACAACTTATAGGAGACCTACACTCGGCCAAGTAAATCCTGGGATCTCAAGAACTGCAAGCAAAAGTCGGGCGAGTCGCTCCAGGACTACATTTAGCGCTTTTTGCGCAAGCACAACAAGCTACGCGATGTGAGCGACGCCGACGTCATCAATACCTTCACCTGCAGCATGACCTCCAAGGCACTCGTCCACAAGTTGGGATGTAAAAACCTTTCGACGGCCCACGACTTCTTGACATTACCACCACTTTCGCCATGGGGGAGGAGGCTATCCAAGCCAACTTCGACCGAGATCACTGCAAGGACAAGGAGATGTCCAAGCCCAACCACAAGTCCGACCACAGCTCGGACCGGCGCTCCAACCGTCGCGAGGACTGGACTGGGGATGGCTCGAGCAGCAAAAGGCCCAAGAAAACCAATCAGCATGACGACGAGTTCGTGGGCGTCATCGAGCGATAGCCCCGACCCATGCAAGGAAGCCAACCGACCACAACAATCACTTCGAGAAGCTACTTGACAAGCCCCGCACAAACCATTCGACCCCGTCAAGCACACGCTCAAGGACTGATATATGATGAAGCAATTCTTCATAGGTAACTTTCGTCCCAACTCTCGTCAACCTCCACATCCAGACCCTCAAGCGAAGGACGTCGAAGGTAACAGTGACACAACCTTCCCCAAGCCGAAGGATTGCCTCATGATCTTCGGTGGGCCGGTGGCTTACGAGTCTCGGCGTCACCAGAAGAAAACCTGATGAGAGGTCAACATCGCCGACCCTATTGTCCCGACCAACGTCAAGTGGTCGGAAGCAACCATCACCTTTGACAGGACTAATCACCCTGACCACGTGCCTCAGCCGGGGCGTCTCTCTCTGGTGCTCGACCCGATCATTGGCACCACGCGCCTCACCATGGTCTTCATGGATAGCGATAACGCCCTCAACATCCTATACATCGACACCTTTAAGGCCACGAAGCACTTGGAGTCGGACATTCGCCCGAGCCATGCTCCCTTCCACGAAGTCATCCCCAAGGATCATGCCATACCCCTGGGTCAGATCACCCCCAGTGACCTTCGGTGACCGCGACAACTTCAAGACCGAGAAGCTCACCTTCGAGGTGGTTGACTTCATCGACACGTATCACGCCATCCTCAATCGGCCCTGCTACACCAAGTTTATGACTGTCCTCAACTACGTCTACCTCAAGCTGAAGATGCCGGGGCCCAAAGGCGTCATTACCATGGTGTCTCACTTCAAGCACGCGCTCGCCTTTGCGCAAGAAAGCTTCGAGCTGGCCATTGCCCTCTCCAGGTCGGTCGAGCTCAACGAGATCTGGAAGACCAAGGGGTCGGCTCCAACTCTCAACTCCAAGCCTGCAACCTCTACGTCCATCGAACCCGCCAACGATTCCAAGTAGATCGTCGTTGACCCCGCTGATCCGACCAAGAAGGCCAGGGTCGGGACGGCGCTCTCCGACAAATAGGAAAGCGTGCTCATCAACTTTCTCATCGAAAATCAGGACGCCTTCGCTTGGGCACCCTCTGATATGCCGAGCATCCCGCAGGAGGTCGTCGAGCACTCTGTCAATATCATTCCCGAATCCTTACCGGTGAAGCAGCGACTCCGGCGTTTCAACTACGAGAAGCGCCGGGTCATCGGAGAAGAGATCACTAAGCTGCTGCACGCCAAGTTCATAAAAGAGGTCTATCACCCCGAGTGGCTAGCCAACCCTGTAATGGTCAAGAAAAAGAATGGGAAAAGGAGGATGTGTGTTGCTTACAGAAGTCTCAACAAAGCATGCCCAAATGAAACGAGGATCCAGTTCCTTTGTCGCGCATAGATCAGGTGGTCGACTCCATCGTCGGCTGTGAAACCCCTAATTTTCTTGACATGTACTCCTGGTACCATCAGATCTCTATGCGTGGCACCGATCAGCTAGCCACGCCCTTCATCACGCCGTTCGACTCCTTTTGCTATGTCACCATGTCGTCCTGGTTAAGAATACCAACGCCACGTATCAGCGCTGCATGCAGAAGTGTTTCCATGACTAGCTGGGTTGAAAACTAGAAGTATACATTGACGACATTGTCATCAAGACTCAGCAAGCTCCCAACCTCATTGAAGACCTAGAGGAGACATTCGCCAACCTTCGATGTATGTCGTCAAGTTCAACCCCAAGAAGTGCGTCTTCAGTGTCCTGATGAGACCACATACATATCTCCATAGCCTCCACCCTTTATGATTTCACGAGGGCATATTGGAGTGGCATTTTTATATTTTGAACTTGAGTTGAGGACGACTCTAATTCAAGTGGGTAAAGATGATGTGGACATCATATCCTCTGATGAGGACGTCAATGGAAATATTCACACGTGGAGGATTCGGACTGCAAAACAGTACAAACTTGCAACAAAAGCCACGACTTCATATGGAATCCAATTTGGGTGTTTAAGTACATTCTGGAAAGCTCATCTAGTCTACTTTCGAATAGATCTAGCCTCATCTTCATATCACATCCGAGTCAGCGGCAATTGTCGTTCCAATTTAGAAGGTGCTGCATCACCCCAACTTGGGCCGATGGCCCGTGTATCAAGTTGAGCCCATTAGGGGCGCGTCTTAGGATTTGAGGACGACCCCAGCACCTCCTGGTCATCCTCCACCCTATTTAAAGGTCCCAGCTGCCACAAAAAAGACTTGGGTTTTCTTTTGTTATAGTTTAGCTCTTATGCAAACTTTCTGATCTTCAGTTGTGTCCAACGACAACCTGTTAGACAGCTTTGAGAACTCCATATTGTGAGAGATTCCTGGTTTGCCACATCTTGTTCTTACTTGTTCTTCGATTGCTTGCAGGAATTGATCTTCGTGATCAGGTTGATCTTGCTGTCCAGCACGGTCAATAACCATTCGAAGTTGGTTCTGCGATTGCTAAGGCGCACACGACCTTTTCATTTGTAGTCGGATCGTGAGGGTCGACTCCACCAAATCGATAGTTATCACCTCACCGAAAGATCGAGCACTCAAGTCCTATCATGTCCCCTCCAGCAAGCTACTTGGATTCATCAGCTTGGAGCGCGGCATCGAGGCTAACCCCGAGAAGATCACTGCCATCCAGAACCTCGGGCCCATCAGCAATGTCAAAGGGGTCCAGAAGCTCATCGGATGCTTAGCGACGCTCTGTCGTTTCATCTCCCGACTCGGCGAGAAGGCCATGTCGTTCTATCGACTCCTGCGTAAATCTGACCGCTTCGCCTGGACTGCCGAGGCTTAGGAGGCGTTCGTGCAACTCTAAGACCTTGCTGTCAACATCGCCGGTCCTAACCTCGCAGACCCCTGGTGAGCCGCTGCACATCTACATTTCTGCAACATCGAAGGTTGTCTGCACCGTCCTCATCGTCGAGCACTTGGAGGTGGGTCGGGCCCTAGTCCAACGGCCCTTATACTTCATCAGCTAGGTGCTGGACGACGTCAAGACTCAGTACACTCAGACGGAGGAGTTGCTCTACACCATCATCATCACAAGCCGCAAGCTACGCCACTACTTCGATAGCCACTCCATCCGAGTGGTGACAAGTTTCCCACTCGAGGAGATCGTCAATAGCAAAGACATGGTTGGCAGGATGGCCACATGGGCAATAGAGCTCACGGGCCACGACATCACCTACGTGCTTCGTCAAGCCATCAAGTCCCAGACTCTCACCGACTTCATCAACGAGTTGACTGAGCCTCAAAAACCGCCAACCGCTGTCGACCTCGAGCATTGGACGATGTTCTTCGATAGCTCCTGCATGCTGATATGTACTGCAGATTCACTTATGCTCCTCCAACAACGTCGCCAAGTACAAAGCCCTACTCCACGGCCTCCGAATGGCCATCACTCTCGGCATCCGACGGCTCTATGTCAAAGGCGACTCTGAGCTCCTCGTCAACCAAGTTATGAAGGTATCCAGTTACCGAGACTCGAAGATGGAGGGCTACTGCGAGAAAGTTCGCAAGCTCGAAGACAAGTTTGACGGGCTTGAGCTCCACCACATTCTACACCGCGACAACAAAGCGACCGATGCTCTTACCAAGATGGCCTTGGGGTGGGACCCAGTCCCTAAAGACATCTTCCTCAAAATCCTCTCCAAGCCAACCATAAGGGTCAAAGATGACCCTGCCGACTCCAAGATCGAAGCAGCAGTTGGTGAGCAGACCCCAACCCCAAAGCAGGTGGTTATGGCCATCATCCCCAACTAGTTCCAAGACATTTTCGCCTTTCTCCAAGATGGCACGCTTCTGGCTAACACAAATGAAGCCAGGAGAGTTGCACGCCGAGCCAAAGCCGTCCTTGCTGACAACGAACTCTACAAGCGGAGCCCCAGCGGTATCCTCCAATGCTTCATCCCTCACGAGGAGGGTCGGCATCTCCTCGACGACATTCACTTGGGCATTTGCAGTCATCATGCTGCTCCGAGGACCCTAGTCGGGAAAGTTTTCCGCCAAGGGTTCTACTAGCCCATAGCAGTCTCCGACGTCGAGCAGCTCGTTCGCTCCTGAAAGAGCTGCCAGTTCTACACCATACAGATGCATTTGCCGGCCCAAGAGTTCCAGATGATCCTGGTCACATGGCCCTTTGCGGTCTAGGGACTTGACATCCTCAGGCCTTTTCGAAAAGCACCGGGGCCTTCACCCACCTCTTCGTCACCGTCGACAAGTTCATCAAGTGGATTGAGGCCAAGCCGGTGTCTTGCATCAGCGCGGCTGAGCGGTTGAATTCTTCCACGACATCATATGCTGATTCGGGATCCCGTACTCCATCATCACCGACAATGACACACAGTTCACCAGTCAACATTTCCACAAATTTTGAGAGGAGTACCACATCCGGCTTAACTTCACCTCCATGGCTCACCCGAGGACCAACGGTCAGGTTGAGCGCGCTAACGGGATGGTGCTCCAGGGCCTCAAACCCCGACTCTATGATTATGCTGAGCAGGCGGCCAGACAATGGGTCAAAGAACTCCCGTCCGTGTTGTAGGGTCTACGAACGACCCCCAACAAAACCATAGGGTTTACCCCTTTCTTAATGACGTTTGGAGCAGAAGCTGTCCTCCAACCTCGATTACGACTCCTTGAGGGTTCAAGCCTACGACGAGGAGAGGTCGGAAGCGGCACGGCAGGGCACCCTGGACCAACTGGATCAAGCATGGGACGTCACCTTCTTTCGGTCGGCTATGTACCAGCAGACCTTATGACGACTACACGCACGACGCATCAATGGTCGGGCCTTCAACGTAGGAGATATTGTACTCAAAAAGGTCCAGCTCAAGGACGGCCAGCATAAGTTGTCACCCCTTGGGAAGAGTTGTATGTAATCAAGCGAGATCTAGGTCCCGATATCTACAAGCTGGCGACCGAGAGTGGCAAGGAGCTACCTAGTGCCTCGAACATCAAGAATTTGCGCTGATTCTATGCATTATAAAATCAGCTAAGTTTTTTGTGCACCTCTCGTTTCTCTACTTACTGTTTTTGACGCGAAGCGTGGCCGACTGGCCGCCCTCTATCGCCTCGGGCTAGTCTTACTGTCCCATGCCTAGGGGTCGGAACCTCCAAGCCCTCGGCCTTTCGTTTTCTCATTTTCAGGCTTTGTGCCTCTGCTTTTTGCTCTAAGGCTCCGTGCCTCTGATTGTTTTCTTGGGGTCCGACACCCTGACCTGCCTTCGAGCTCGCGGGCGACCCTCAAACATGCCAAGTGAACCGTGAGCGCTATCGTTTAAGTTTTTCTCGTGGCTAACATTTGACGACCCAATGTTGTTGATGCTTTACACCTGTATCGAGCCTGACACTGGACCCTACGAGCTATACTCGACCCAGTCGCTCGATCTACGCCCAACAGATTGCGAAAAACGCTAAGTGTGGAATATTCACATAAGTGCCGAAGAGGGTCAAAAACATCGTTATTTACAATGCCAAGTGCAGAATTCTTATTTGCAGGAAAAAAGCATTACAAGGAAAGACCCTAAGTCTACGAGCCTTAAGGTGGCCGCCGAGGGTCTAGAGGCCGTTCTGGCATCGACTGAACCGCGCCTGCATGAAGTCTCCCGCCTGGAAGCTGGAGTAAAGCTCCCTCGCCTGAGGCCGCATGTCGGCCCTCAATTGCGCAATCTCCTTGTCCGAGATGTCCACGGCGAGCCCCTAAGAGATTCGCGCAAGATCAATCGATGGGTAGTGCGACACGGTCCGCCCAGAGCCAGTGAGCTCCTGTCTTCCAAGGCACGGACTAGCGCGGAGGTGATGAGTACAGGCAAGCACCTCAGCACGTGCTCGGCTGAAAGGATCAAGTAACCGAGAAGGGAATCGAGCACTTACACTACTAGACCAAATTCTTTCTCTTTCTAGTTTCTAGCAAAAACTAGCATACAACTCCTAGCAAGTAAGGTCTAGAGATGAGTAAAACAAGCTAGTACGCAAACCGGCACGAGAGCCACCAAGAGAAGCAACCAAATAACCTATCACACTTCTTGCAAGAATGTAAATGCAATAAGTAAAGAGAGGGGTGACAGAGATGCTCAGCGATTTTTCCCAAGGTCTCAAAAGGATGGCGCCTTCCCCTAATCCTCGTTGAACCAGTCCCGTCAGAGTTTTGGTTCCTCTCGTCGTTCCCGGAATAATGCTCACAAGGGTACGCTTCACTCCCGGAGTTAAGACACCGGCGCCCCAACTGTAGCAAACAATACCCAAGCGCTAGAGCAAGCCTCCAAGGCTCGGACGCACACTCTTGGTGTTCTTTTCGAGTGGAGGACCCGAAACAACATACAAACTTGATGTCGATTTCCACAATCTCCTCGGAAGCTCAGACAACAACGCCTAACCGGTTTAGGCTGCCATAGGTCAAGAGTAACAAGCCAAAGACACTCAGCCTCACAAGCCCTAGGAATGCGTGGATGATGTTCGCTACTCTTCACAAGCACTCAAGACCTCACTAGATGCTCCCAAGACCTCACTAGATGGCTCACAACAAATGTCTTCAACTGTTCTGACCGCGAGCAAGACTCACAATAGCTCCCCCAACGGTTTAAATAGGCCCCAAGCCCTGAGACAACCGTTAAGAGCCGTTGCTAAAAAGCTGACATCATTTTGCAATCACCAGACTATCCAGTGAACTTCTCTTTTGGAATTCTAGAGAGACCTCTTCTAGACACCTCCTTCGAGGCTCATCGGACTGTCCGGTCTCTGATCGGCGGAATGTCCGGTGACTTCTTCCAGATGACTCCAGAGAGCACCTCTCTCTGGACATCGAGCTCATGCACTCACCGGACTATCTGGTGACAGCGTCGGACTATCCGGGTGACCTCCTGGCTGTGACCCTCATCGGACTGTCCGGTAACACCGATGGATTGTTCAGTGACCTCTTCAGCTGCTGAACCTTGACTGCTTCAAGATCTTCATGCTTCCGGCTACAATCCTCGACATCTTCAAGCATCCGTTGATCACTCAAGTGCCTCAGAGAACCTAGAGCATCCACACTCCCTAATTCCTGTAAAATTGAGATGAGTGACCCGACCCCTCTTAATAGAACCGTTGTTTCCTATAGACACAAGGCCTAAAAGCTAAGCCACACATGGCTCTAATACATCCTTAGCCTTGAACCAGCAACTTCCTTGGAAACACTCCGGGGACAAACAACCTTGTAGCAACTAGCTCGTAGAGGTGTAGAATAGTGTTGATAAACCTGCATCCAACGAGTTAGTTCATGGTTCTCATTGAATCACGAAAATCATTCATACCTTTGAGGGGCTTCAATGGTCATGAAGCTAACAATCTCCCCCTTTTTGGTTATTGATGACAACCATGATGCAAATGATAGAGATGATACAAAAGAAAGGAATGGAAGCACGAGACAACCTTAAAAGAAAAAAGGATAGACGCAACTTGTCTTACCATCTCTTGCCAAGAAGTCCACAAATTGCATGAGGTTTCATACCTTAGCTTCGGAGCTCCCACTAGATAAGTGCATTGCTTACTTTCTTTATAGTCTTTGATTTGATTGGTTTTCTTGAGTGACTTCATTTATCTTCGAATCTTAAGTTCCCTCTACCTGTCTCTTATAAATATAGAATAACCACAAGACGAGTAGAGAGCAAAAGGTAGTAATCAACTGATTTAGAGGAATAGGAAATATTACTCCCTTTTGGTTCTTGACAGCTTCAACTAGTCACATTTCTCTCCCCAATCTTCATTTACTTCGTTGATCATTATCTTCTTCTTAGAACATGTTCAATCTTCAAATCTCTCATCATCTTCATTTGATTTTTTGATCCTCGATCATTTTCACTTCTATTTCTCTCCCCCTTTGTCATTTATCAACCAAAAAGGAAAGCCACAAAGAAGGAGAATACAATAGAATAATAATCTTGATGAGATGTGAAACAATATTACCGGATCTTTATGATTCTCTTCTTCGATTCTTTTCTTGCTTATCATTTCCTTGTGTCTTGATCGTCTTCTTGATTCAAAGCTCCTTCTCCCCCTCGAGTTAGCACCCACCCTAAAAAAAAATCATCCATGAAACTTCCTCTTCTCTTAACAAGAGGGGGTTAATGATGCATATGGGAATGTATGAATCACAGTCTTTGAGCCGCGTAAGTAGATTTAACCTTAGAGCTCGAAAGACCGTGATTCAATGGCTGTAAGCTCAGAATTGCTATGAAGGGGTCTAGGAGCAATCAACTTATATTGCTTATGAGTAACTCCCCATAGACTCGTGCTTAACGTCAAGACACTAGATGCAATGCATGAAATGACATGAACGCAAAAACAAGAATAAAGGATGTATGCATATGATGAAAAAGGTCTAGAAAAGAAATACCCTCATCATATTTGAATCCCCTCGCAAGCTTAATCACAATGACCTTCATCTCCTGGCCTTGGGCACCTCGTGATCATTCTTCCCAAGCTCTCCATGATCATTGCTAGCTTGAACGTGTTAGATGACGGTCCTACAAAACAAGAAGAACAACAAAGCAAACACAAGCAAACAAGTATATACAAAAGAAATGCTAAGCTTTGGAGGTTACTTAAGTGAAGTCTGAAAGATCAAGAATGTTGAGCTCTCCTCTTAGCCTGTTGAAAGTCTTCTCATCAAGGCGCTCTGTGAATATGTCGGTCAATTGATCATTTGTCCTCACACTTATAAGCTCAATATCTTTCTTGGTAACATGATCCTTTTATGAAGTGATGCTTGACCTCAATATGTTTAGCATGACCATGATCACCTTTATGAAGTGCTATATTGATTGTACTCTCACTATCACAATATAGAGAAATTTGATTGTATATCAATCCGTAGTCCAAGAGACTTTGCTTCATATAGAGAAGTTGAGCACAACAAGCCATATATTCCGCTTCGGCTGTTGAGAGAGCCACGGCATTTTGCTTCTTAGAGCTCCAAGCAACCAATGATCTCTCAAAAAACTGACATCCACTGGAGTTGCTCTTTCTACTCACTTTGCAGCCAGCGAAATCCGAATCAGAGTAGCCAATAAGATCAAAGCCTCCATCTTTTGAATACCAAATGCCCATAGTTGGTGTATACTTGAGGTACCTAAGAATTATTTTGACAGCACTTAAATGAGATTCTTTAGGGTTAGCTTGATAATGAGCACAAAAGCATACACTAAACATAATATCCGGGCGAGAAGCGGTAAGATATAATAGAGAACCAATCATAGATCGATAAAGCTTTTTGTCAACCGATTTACCACTCTCATCCGGGCCAAGAATATCATTTGTGGCCATTGGAGTCTTGATTGGCTTTGAATCCTCCATTCTTGCATACTTCTCTTGATAAAATGAATGTTTCATTTTTCATTTGCTTGAATTGAAATCCAAGGAACAAGTGAAGCTCACCTATCATGGGCATCTCAAATTCTTTGGCCATTAGATCACGAAATTCAGCATCATAAGCTTCATTAGTGGAACCTAAGATAATATCATCCACATATATTTGGCAAATAAAGAGATTACCATCAATATGTTTAGTAAAGAGAGTGTTATCAATACTCCCTATCTTGAAGCCCTTGTCAGTGAGAAAATCTCTTAGCCGCTCATACCAAGCCCTTGGTGCTTGCTTGCTTGAGACCATACAAAGCCTTCTTCAACTTGAAGAGGTGATCGGGATGCTTGGGATCCTCGAAGCCGGGTGTTTGCTCAACATAAACCTGCTCATTAATATAGCCGTTAAGAAATGCGCTCTTCACATCCATTTGATATAATTTGAAGTTAAAATGTGAAGCATAAGCGAGCAAGGTTCGAATAGACTCCAGTCGAGCCACCGGAGCAAATGTCTCATCAATGTCCACCCCTTCAACTTGAGAATAACTCTTGGTGATGAGTCTCGCTTTGTTCCTCATGACATTTTCGTTTGCATCTAGCTCGTTCTTGAAGACCCACTCGGCACCGATGATGTTCTTGTCCTTCGGCCTCTTCACCAACCCCCACACTTGATTTCGCTTGAAGTTGTTAAGCTCCTCTTTCATAGCCAACATCCATTTGTGATCTTCCACCGCCTCATCGATGTTCTTAGGCTCTATCAAAGACACAAAAGAGAAATTCTCACAAGCAATGTTAGCCGCATCATCATCATTAGTATCATTAGTATAATTCGGCTTATATTGATTCTCCTAGTCTTTAACCTTTGAGAGGGACTCCCAATGATCAAGTCACTTTCGTGAGCTCGAAGAATGGGTTTTGTGTTTTGGAGCCTCTTGTCGTGGTGCTTGCGGTGGAGAGACGTCTTGAGCATCTTGTACGGCTTGCTCCTTGGAGATGACGATGTCTTGTAGACGAAGCGAAGAGCTGCAATCTTCTTCAATTCTTGATGTCATTTTTGGACATGGTGGTGTACCACTTGATATAGCCGATCCTTGATAGCTTGGAGTAGGAGGCACTTGAGGTGGTTCTCTTGGTGCACAAACACTTGATGATTCTTCCACTTGAGTTGTTGATGTGGTGTTCTCATGAAAAATCGTGGAGGAGTCTTCCGGTGGCGAAGTAGAGGAGTCATCTTCCCTCGGTAGAACTTCTCCTACGGGCATCTTCCGCAATGCCTCCTCCAAGGGTTCATCATCATCTACATCACAACTATAAGATTCTTTGTTCTCTTGAGAACCATTAGTTTCATCAAATTGCACATCACATGATTCCTCAACAAATTCGGTAGTTGTATTGAAAACACGAGAGTTACCGAAATACCCGACGAGAAATCCAATGTCAGTCCTCTTCTCAAACTTACCAAGCCTCTTTCTCTTCTTTAAAACATAGCATTTACATCACTACTACAAAAACAATTTTTTCAAGCCTACAAGCATCTGTACAGGCGGAATTCCAATCTGCCGCCATTCTATAGCCTATATAAATAGAGCATTTCTCCAAGCGAAATTTTAGAACCGTCTACATTAGAGAGATAATGCAGGCGGCTATCATTAACAACCGCCTGCATTAGAGCTCCATAATGCAGGCAGCTAATAATAACAACCGCCTGCATTATAAGAACTAATGCAAGTGGCACCATATAAGCACCGATTGCATAGATCATTTTTTGAAATAAAAAAAAATTACGTCTACCCCCCTCCGCCTGCCGCCCTGCCTTGCTCCACCTGGTCGACGAGTGTCTCCGCTCCGTCGTGCCATGCGCGTCTTCGCTTCGTCATGCCATGTGATAGGCTCCGTCGTGCCATGCGACTCTTCGCTCCGTCATGCCATGCGGATGAACGTGATGCTGCTACAAAGATATTTCTAAACTGCATCAAAAAGATAAATCAAAGCATTTTTCCATAATCTACCACTGAAATCCGAAACGAATCAAATTCAGATCCCAAGTCAGCAACCCAAAAATTGCCTCCCAAATACAATATGCATCCACCCAGATCGATGGTGAGTCCTCTCTCTCAATCGAAAATCAGGCCACAGGAAGACGAGCTGCCAGCTTGTGCTCCTCTCTCTCTCGATCTAACTCAATCCAATAAACTGATTCCATCCAAGGAAGGAAGGAAAAAAACTCAGATCAATGGAAAAAGAAAGAGATTAACCAAGCACGTCATTGCTGCAGCATCAGATCGATTCGTGGCCTCTTCCTGGAGCAGTGAGCTGTCCTTGGATGCCCGGCCGCCAGATCTGAGCTGTGCGCCGCCGCCGATGCCGCGCGCCGTGCGGAAGCCCTGCGCTGCCACCGCCGATCTGCTGAAGTCGCACCGCCTCCTCTGAAGCCTCGCGCAGAAGCCCCGCCCGGCCGTCGCCGACCCCGCGCTGCGCCTCGTCAAAAAAAGCCTCGCGCTGACTCCGCCAAAGCCAGGTCGAAGCCCCACGCCGAAGACCGCCCTGAGCACGAGCGACCGCTGCGCCACCCAGTCGTGTTGACCCGGCTTCATCTAGGGGCTGCCGCTGGCATTTTTTATTGGCTCCGTGTGCTGCTGTTGTGTCATGGACGGCCATGTTCACGGGTGAGTGTGTTTCTTCTGGGTGTAGTAAATTGGCCGTGGACTCAGCTGTGGATCGCCAGCGTGGACTTGGCTCGGATGGTGGAGCCGTCTACATGCGGCCCACTTAGTTTTCCGCATGAGGAAAAGGAGTTAGTGCAAGCGGCTCTCTTAACCAACCCGCCTGCACTAACCAATGTATTTCTGCATGTGGTCGGTTAGGACACTCGCCTGCATTTTTCGTAAAGGGCGAGGTGTCGGGAAAAATGCTTTTTGTAGTATCACATCCAAAGACCCGAAAATAGCCCACATTTGGCTTCCTTCTCACTAATAGCTCATAAGGGGTCTTCTTCAAGAGGCGATGTAGATAAACACGGTTTGATGTATAGCATGCCGTGTTGATAGCTTCAGCCCAAAACCTTTTCGGAGTCTCATACTCGTCCAACATAGCTCTTGCAAGAGTGATAAGAGTCTTATTCTTCCTTTCAACAACACCATTTTGCTCCGGGGTGCAAGTAGCCGAGAACTCATGCTTGATGCTAAGATCATCACAATACTCCTCAATGATAGAGTTCTTAAACTCTGTCCCATTATCACTTCTAACCTTCTTGATCTTAGCTTCAAATTCATTTTGAGCTCTCTTGGCGAACTTCTTGAAATTGGTGATGGCTTGAGTTTTGTCTTCTAGAAAGATGGTCCATGTATACCAAGAGAAGTCTTGTAAGTTGTTGGTCCAAAAAGATCAATGGAGTAGCTCAAGAGGTCTTGAAGTAGACATTATGGCCTTGAAAGGATGAAGAGTTGCAACTTGCTTTCCCGCTTGACATGCACTACACAACTTGTCTTTCTCAAATGTGACATCTTGAATTCCAATAATTAAGCCCTTCTTGGTGACCTTTTTCAATTGACCCATTCCAATATGAGCAAGCCTTCTATCCCATAACCAACCTTTAGAGGACTTAGCAATGAGACAAGTTTGCGGCGCAACTTCACTTGAAGAGAAATCCACAATATATAGATTGTTGTGCCGAAAACCATTGAACGTGAGACCCAAGGATTTGTTGATCAATTCAGCACCCTTTCATTGAAGAAGCATGTGAAACCAAGATCACACAATTGAGCAACCGAGAGAAGGTTGAAACTCAATGATTCCACTAGCATGACATTAAAGATTGTCAAGCCATTAGATATGAGACCTTGCCCAAACCCTTGACTCTTCCTTTGGAATTGTCTCCAAAAGTCACTTTGTTTTTATCCTCATCTGTTGAGTACAACCCCTATCAAGAACTCAATGCTTGTCACCATTCTTGTAGTTGACCTTGCTAGAAGCCATGAGACATGAGGTGTTAGTATCCAAAGTATTGCTAGACTCACTTGTACTAACCTTAAAATAAGAGGGACTTCTTGAGATGAATTTTGTTCCTTAGAGCACTTGAGACGATCCTTCCATGTGTCAACCTTCTTTTTGTTTGCTTCATCAATAGTGATATGCTGCTTCTCATAAGAATTGATCCAACCTACAAGCTTATCAATGCGAGTGCACAAATCTTTTGGAGCTTCATTAGGTAAGACAATAATGTTATCCAACTCATTACATAGAGCTACATAAGAATCCTCTAGCAAGCTACTAGCAATAGCATTATCATAAAAAAGTAAATGAGAGCTAGTAGATGTAGAGTCTATGCAAATCGTGGGCTCAAGAGTGGGATGAGCATGCACTCCAATGATTTTGCTTGAGGTGGAAGCATTTAGATTCTCCTTCTTAGATGAAGCTTCATAAGAGACACATGAGCTAGACATCTTGCTTGAGAGTAACTTCTTGATGGATTCATCATGAGAGATCTTAAGTGCTCCATCAAAGGAGTTGATCTTTTCAACAAAATCACGCAATCTTAGCATGGTAGCACCTATAGATTCACCATCAAGACTTCCAAAGTGAGTATAAGCATCTATGAGCTCTAGATAAATAAGATTATCATTCATAATAGCACTTAAAGAGTTGCTAGATGAAGAGTTTGAAGAGTTGTTCATGTTAGCACTCGAATTTTCCGGTTTTGTGGCATATAGGTAGCTTAGCAAGCGATTCTTCCATGAGCTACTACCGGACCCCAATGAAGAACTTGTCTCCATCACTCCCGATCAGTTCTCAAAGGCGGTTAATCCCTAAATTGAGCACTTGGCTCTAACACCACTTGATCCTTTCAAGTGACCCGAAAAGGGGGTTGAATCGGGCACCTACACTACTAGACCAAATTCTTTCTCTTCCTAGTTACTTGCAAAAACTAGCATACAGCTCCTAGCAAGTAAGGTCTAGAGAAGAGTAAAACAAGCTAGTAGACAACCTATTAAGCTAGTACGCAAACCGACACGAGAGCCACCAAGAGAAGCAATCAAACAACCTATCGCACTTCTTGCAAAAATGTAAATGCAATAAGTAAAGAGAGGGGTGATAGAGATGCTCAACGATTTTTTCTGAGGTCTCGAAAAGATGGCGCCTTACCCTAATCCTCGTTGAACTACTCTCGTCAGAGTCTTGGTTCCTCCCGTTGTTCCTGGAACAATACTCACAAAAAGGTATGCTTCACTCTCGAAGTGAAGACACCGGTGCCTCAGCTGTACCAAACAATACCCAAGTGCTATAGCAGGGCTCCAAGGCTCGGGCGCACACTCTTTGTGTCCTTTTAGAGCGAAGGACCCAGAACCGCGTAGAAACTTGATGTTGACTTCCACAATCTCCTCGGAAGCTCAGACAACGACGCCTAACCGGTCTAGGCTGCCATAGACCAAGAGTAACAAGCTGAAAACACTCCTCTGAGCCTCACAAGCTCTAGAAATGCGAGGATGCTCTTTGCTACTCTTCACAAGCACTCAAGATCTCACTAGATGCTCTCTTGAGCTCTCTGGATGAACTTTGGCTCACAACAAATGATCTCCAACTGTTCTGAGCGCGAGCAAGCTCCACAACAGCTCCCCCAATGGTTTAAATAGGCACCAAGCCTTGACACAACCGTTAAGAGCTGTTGCCAAAAAGTTGATTACTTTTTGCAGTCACCGGACTGTTTGGTGACTAGGACCACGTACTCGGTGACTCCTGGTCTCCATCTGGCAGAAAACAACCTCTCTGAAATCCATTTCATGTGACACCGGACTGTTGGTGAACTTCTCTTTTGGACGTTCAGAGACACCTCTTCTGGACACCTCCTTCAGGGCTCATCGGACTGTCCGGTCTCTGACCGACGGACTCTCCGGTGACTTCTTCCTAATGACTCCAAAGAGCACCTCTCTCTGGACTTCGAGCTCTTGCACTCACCGGACTGTCCGATGACAGCGTCGGACTGTCCGGTGACCTCCTAGCTTCAACTCCTAGAAAACATCTTCTCTGAACACTTGGCTACTGGACTGTACGGTAACACCGACGGACTGTTCAGGGACCTCTTCAGCTGCTGAACCTTGACTGCTTCAAAATCTTCAAGCTTTCGGCTGCAAACCTCATCATCTTCAAGCATCTGCTGATTAGTCAAGTGCCTCAAAGAACCTAGAGCATCCGCACTCTCTAATTCCTGTAAAACTGAGACGAGTGACCCGACCCCTCTTAATAGTACCGGTGTTTCCTATAGACACAAGGCCTAAAAGCTTAGCCACACATGGCTCTAATATATCCTTAGCCTTGAACCAGCAACCTACTTGAAAACACTCCGAGGACACGAGCAACCTTGCAGCAACCAACTCGTAGAGGTGTAGAATAGTGTTGATAAACCTGCATCTAATAAGTTAGTTCATGGTTCTCATTCAATCACCAAAAAAATTCATATCTTTGAGGGTCTTCAATGGTCATGAAGCTAACATCAGCGTACTTCGTCGAGACAGTATCCTCGGACACCCCGATGAAAACTTGCCGAAGCATGCGTCGAACGATTGATCTCAAGCTCCGAAAGTCTCGACCGCGGCTGCAAGACAACCACAATGAGCAACCGACCCTACACCGATACCCTGCTTAACAGGTATTCAAGAGAAATGTACCGTCGCGCTCCTCGCTGACGACCCCGACTGCAGAGTGGACATTTGCCAACTCCTACTGCACACACGCTAGCTCCTCTCTAGAGGTCTTCTGCATCTCCGTCCGCTCCGCAGCGAGCTTGACAGCCTCGGTCTCCGCCGTCGCACGTGTTGCATCCGTGGTGACTCGAAGCTCGGTGGCACGCTCGCTGTCCTCCTCGGCCACCTTGATGTCGGCCAAGGCTCTCGGCCGACCCGCCTCGGCAGAGAGTTGCCAACCCACGGCGGCCTTCACCTCTGTGTCTGAGCGGCCATCTAAGCAAAACAACCGACCTCAGTTTCTAACTCCCAAGGATGGGGAGAACAGAAAGCAAGCCAAGACAACAGGCTACTTATTAGAGGCGGTCTGCATGGCAATGGTGAGCTCGACAGAGAGCTTCCTCTTCTCCTCTTGAGCCGCCCGGGCTACCTCCCAAGCCGCCCGAGCCTCCTCCTGCGTGGCCTTAATCTCCCAATGGAGTCGGAGCGCGTCATCCCTCGATGCGTCTCGACTGACCCGAGGCTGGTCCAATTCCCGACAGAGGGCCTCGACCTCTGCCTTCGACCTGGGGTCGCTCGAGGGCAGACCCAGCAACCGAAACAGGACCTCCTTCAAAAGACACAACTTAGTGTCCACATAACAAAGGTTTATGCTAATGAAGTTCTAAGCAATTACCACTTACCCCGGCTTCATGCAGAGCGGGAACCTCGAGGATGTCCGGGCACATGTTCAGCTTGTCGAGCAACTTTCTCATGGCCAAGTTGACCGAGTACATGATTTTCGGGACCTCGCGCACTTGGTCGTCGTAGTGGTGCAGGGCATGCGCCACCACTTTGCCAGATGGGGGATCCGGCGCGTCTGACCCCGAACGGCAGAGGGCCGAAGTCTCAGCGAACACGACCTCAGCCTTCGACGCAGCGGCAACCCTTGTTGTCTCTTTGCTGGCCTCCATCGGACCTTCTGCAGAGGCCGGGGCTGTGTCCGACAGCTCCCTTGCAGGGGGCGGGCTCGATGCCCGCGGCACCAGCTCGGATGTGGCGGTCTGGGTCGGTGCTTGATCGCCTCCCCAATCACCGCGACGTAGACCTCCTCGGCGCTCGCAACCAAGAAAGGTAGTACTTCTTCTTTAGCGGCAGCCCCCTCTAGAGCCCCGGCATCAATGCCAGAGGGTGGAGGCTGTGGAATTTCTTTTGCTGCCGGCTCGTCGGCCAGCGCTCCTTGGGGCGGAGGAGGCAGCGAAACTTCTTCACAAGGTGACAACCTCGCCGGTGAACTCTGCGGCGGAGGATTTGGACATGGGGGGGCAGTTGGAAGAGGCTACGAAGTTTCTTCAGCCGCAACCGCCGAGGGGTTCGACCCTCCTCTGCCGACCGTCGGCGCGCCCCCGACGCTGGAACGGGAGCAGTGGGGACCACCGTCAAAGCCCTATCAAAATAAACGACATAAGTTCACCACTCGTACAAATTCATTTTGGCAGACAAATCATTGTGGCAGGAACTTACGCCTTCGACTAACGAATTAGGAGATGAATGATGAGTCCCGACCCCTGCTGACTGACCCTCGAGGCGTGTGAGGTCACTGCCACCGCCACCCTGACTGTGGGCAACACTGGATGGATGACAGGATCAAAAACGATGACGACGCCCGAGCCGCCGACCCTCTCCCTCTTCGCAAGAAAGCTAGGAGCACCATCGGACTCGGCCTCCCACCCGCTGCCCGCAGTGACGTCTAATTCCTTGGACGAGATCACCTACGTCGAAAAGTGTAAGCTTCATGACCTCCTCAAAGGTATGAGTTGATTTTGGCAATTGAATGAACACCATCGTTAACGGTAGTGATTGTAGGTTCCACCTCGCTAATCTCTACAATATGTTGGGTTTCCTCAATTGATGACAAAGGACGATCCCAAGAAGAGGAGTTTTCGGGCGTTGGAGGACCAAGGCTAAGGACTAGCTAGACAGCCCATAGGAACGCCAGTACTATTAAAGGGGGCTAAATCATTCGTCGCTTGTCATACAACTATTAGAGGGTGTCAAGAGAGAGGTGCTCTCTGGAGTGGACGTGGACCAGTCACCAGATAGTGTGGTGGTGCAGTGACCGGACAGTCTGGTGAGCCAGAAGCTGAAGTCCAGAAGTGGTGTCTCTAGTAGTCCAAAAGAGAAGGTCATCGGACAGTCTCGTGTCACATAGAATGGATTCCAGAGAGGGTGTTTCCCAGGTCTGCGAGAATACAAGTCACCGGACAGCCCGGTGAGAGAAGTCATCGGATAGTCCAGTGATTGGATAAAGCAGACAACTTTATGACATCATGTTACAACGGTTGTTTCTGAGCTTGAAGCCTATTTAACCGTGAAAAGGGATGTTCTCACATGTGCCTGAGATCTGAATTGCTAGAGAAAAGTTGTGAGAGGCCAAAAGACACCACCAAGAGAGCACAAGACAAGATTAGCGAAAGAAGTGAAGCGTACTCTTGTGAGCATCGTTTCGAGAACGACAGGAGGAACCAAGACTCAGATGAGAGTGGTTCAACGAGGATTAGGGGAAGGCAACCTTTCGAGACCTCAGAAAAAAATCGCTGAGCATTCTCTTACTCTCTTGCTACTTTTCACACTTCATTTTGATGCAATTGGTATCAGAGCCAACACTTTTTGGGCTTCACCGCCTTAGTAAGGATGCCGAACGGGATGGAGAGTCTGCTCGTGTTTGATGGGGACAATTACTCATATTGGAAGGCTCGCATGCAAGCCTACCTTGAGTCGATCGATGGGAAGGGTGGAAAGTGACCCAAAATGCAACAAATGAGAATGAGAGACTTGATCCTATCTTTATCATGTTTAATGCAAAGGCCAAGAATGATATATTTTGGTGCATTTCTAAGAATGTGTTCTCTAAAATTAATGCTTCTTGCACAGCTCATGAAATATGGTCTCAAATGCAAAATATTCATGAGGGCTCCTCCGAGGCCAAGAAAGAGTGCTACTATGTTTTTAAGAACAAATATGACTCTATCACCATGTTGCCTCATGAGAAAGCTAATGATGTCTACTCTCATTTGCATGTAGTGGTATAGGAGGTCAACGTCTTGGGCCTCAAGAGCAAAATTGAAAATGTTGAGATCATGAGAAAGCTCTTAATTGTTGCTGCCAAGCTACAATGTCATCATCACGTGTCTCTTCCAAGCCAACTTGGCTACTCTCACTGTGGACGTCATGCTTGGCAAGCTCATGGCCTACGAAGGGTATATGTTGGGCACCTGCACTGATACTTAATTGCCTAAGAATCTTGCCCTTCAAGTTTAAAAATCTCCCAATGGCAAGAACAACAAGAAGAAAAAGGTGGAGGAGGATGAGGATGAGGATGATGAGAGTGATAATGAGGACCTTGCGCTCTTGATGAAGAAGCTATTTCGCAAGGAAAGACCATTTTGCTAAAAAGTGTCCCAAGCCCAATAAGGAGAGCAGGAAGGAAGCATATAACAAGAGTGAGGATGAAGAACATAAGCCCAAGAGGAAGTTAAAGAAGAAGTTCTTCATCAAGGAGAAGAGCAAAAGCAAGGAGAAGAAGAAGTCCTCGCACAAAGCTTACATTGTTGGTGAGTGGCTCACCGATGATAATGATTTGGACTCTTCCTCTTCTAGTGAAGAAGAGCTCGCGGGTATTGCTATGACGAGCTCCACCAATGAGCTACCACCACCACCTCTTTGCTTGATGGTCCAAAGTTGTGAGGGCTATGTGGATGAAGATGATGATCTTGATGAAGAAGAGCAGGACTATGAAGGTGAAGATGATAGACCAAGCTATAATGATCTAGTCCTCTTTATTGAGAAGGCCAATAAGACCATCATCAAGAAGTCTAAGAAGATTGAGGTGGTGATCAAGGAGCACGAAGTAGCGATATTCTGAGTTCGACAGCTTGAGGGGGAGCTCAATGCCCTAAAGCACTCTCATGGTGTTCTACGTGAGTCTTATGAGTCTCTCAAGGAGAAGCACATAAAACTAAGTGAGAAGCATAAGGCATTGGTTCTCACCAATGAGGCTCTTGATCTTGACTCTCTTTTAAACTCACCTAAGCATTTTAATGAAACTTCTAATTCTTTTAATCTAACCCTCTCCAAGGAGACTACTTCTCTTGAGCCATCTATATTGTAAGAATACACGAAGCTCAAGGAGGAGAGAGAAGCCGTGATGGATGCTTTCGAGTGGCTCACTAGAGGAAGGCAAATTCAGATCGAACTCCTAAGCCAGAACCATGTCAACAACCACAACCACAGGGGCCAAGGATTATAGTGCACATTTGTCTCTAAAGAGCTTGTAGTGCACTTGGATAAACCTGCTCATGGAGGATGACTATTATTGTGAGAAGTGTTATCGTGATGGACACTGCTCCAAGTATTGTACCAAGGTGAGCGAGCCTAAGATTATGCCTAACGCTAACCTTTTACATAAAAAAGTGCACTACAAGCTCTTTAGAGACAAGGATGGAAAGGTGAAGGCGAAACCGCTCGGACTGCCAAATGAGAAGAGGACAATGAAGAAGATTTGGGTCCCCAAGCTGATCGTGGACCGAGCAAGGAAGCGTAAACTCTCTTAGGTTCCTAAAGAGAAGTGAAGGGACCAAGGTGGTGGACCGTGAAGCAAATTAAAGATTATAGAAGTCCACAACATGTGATCGAGCTTCAACGCCAATCTACACGTTAGGGATTTTTTCTCGTGTACATAGTAGGGTAGATTTCTTTTCTTGTCTTACAACGTAGATATGACTCCTTTGTGGAAGATGTTTGCACTATCATGCATCAAGTGTAAAATATAAAAGAGAAGAACAAAAAAATTAGTCAACGCCTAACCATCTTGAGATATCCATAAGCATGGGGGAAGAGCTTGAGAAGGTGGTTTGGCTATCTCAAAGCAAAGTGGTGGGCTTATGGTGAACAAGCTTGAGATGAAGCAAACTTGGCGTTGAATAGGTTTCTTTATGCAAAGTTCCTAAATTTGCTTGCATCTATAGGGTATGCTTTAAATTTCTTCATTTAGATAGCTTGTTGAACATGCATTGCATATAGGAACCAGAGAGGAGGCGTTACCCCCGAAGAAAGTGACTACATTGTCCTTATGTATTCACACCAAGGTTTACAAAACCAGTCAAAACTGGTCGATTTTCATGGTTTTCGAGGAAACTGGTCTGGTCCGATTTAGAGGGTCGACCCGTTTTTGGTTTAATAAATTCAAAAAAATTTGAAAATTCTAAAAATTTGAAAATCCAAAAACCGGTCAAACTGGTCAAACTGGCTGGTAAACCTGAAAAGCGATGGAAAACAGCTCGAACAGATTTAATTTCAAATTCAAAAACGGTAACCGGAAAACCAGTTGGTAAACCGAGAAAACCGACCGATTTTCTCTAAAAAGTTTTTTTTTCAAATTTGCCCGATTTATGCGGTTTACTGTAGCAATTTTTTTTCGGTTTTCACGAAAACAGGCCAAACCGGTGCAGGCAAGTTTTCGAAGCCAGAACAGTTTCTGAAACCTTCACAAACTCCTAGACGGGATAACCAAAGCAATTGTGCGTTTCATGCCATTAAAATGTACTTAACGGTCTCTAAAATCCATTTACGCGGATCGTGAACATGGGTTCATACATTCCCTTTTTGGCGCCTTCTCGCTTGGGTTTTATTGCTTGATCTTATTGCGATTTGCGAAAGCTATAAACCCTCCAGCTGAGGGCGATCGGCGCCTGAATGAACCCCGCATCTGGACGGCTCTCAAGGATGTCGTCAGAGGCGGTGGATGGTTTCCACTCAGCGGCCATGGTGACAACAACAGCAGCAAGGAAGGCGAAAGCGCAAGCAACGCAACGGCCGGATTGAATATCAAAATCCACTCCCTAACTTTTATACCCGAAGGAGGCGGACATTTCTGCCCCCAAGACTCCCAGAGCACAATGCGACATGGCTCGGTGTGAAGCCAATCTGCGTCATGATGGCCGCCCGAATCGACGAGCACCCCAAATCTACAAACCCCGCCCACCAACGGGTGGGCCCAATGTGAAAATCTCATTGCCTCCATCAATTGAGGTGACGTCTAACGCCCTGCACACGCGTACCAGCTTAGTTAATGCCTGTCAGGCGCCAGACGGACGGGACGAGCAAGCTGCAATACAGCGGTTCAACTCTTGAGACCCAATGCCTGCACGCCACGTAGGCACGGCGGGACCAAAACCCGCGCTTTGTGGCAGCCGAGGGTCAGTCGCTGGATTGCGCGGCCCGACCCTTACCCTCACGTGCCGATCATGGACTCTGATCAATCCGCTCTGTCCGTCCTAGGCACGATGCTGATCATGAGCTAAGGCCGGTCCGATCGGTCTAATCTAGGCATCCATCTCGAAATCCAACCAATAACAAAAATTGGTTCCGACCATCGCCAGTGGTCGAGAAAATCCGCCTTGGGGACCGAACCCCAGTACGACCCCTCGGATCACCGGGGGCTCGGGGCTACGTCCTAAGGGAGCGCTCGCGCGCGCAGGAAGAATTCCCCTCCCGACAATATGGAGACTAAATCCCCGATCGACCCTTCGGATCGCTCAGGGGCTCTACGCCCTACGGATGCGCTTGCTCGCACCCGTAGGATCAACAAGTGACTAGCGATAACCAGACAAAGAAATAAACCCCCGACCGACCATTCGGATCGCCCGAGGGCTCGGGGCTACACCCTACAGGCGCGCTCACGTGCCCCCGTAGGATCAAGTATAGAAGACCACCTCAATGGAGATTGCAAACGGCGCAGGGCTCAGGGGCTACTATGGGGATCATATACCCCGGGTAGCTGCGGCCCCAAGATTAATATGCACGCCCAGCAAGGAACTGAGGCCCACGGGCTGAACCGAAGACTTCATCAAGGCCAAAAGGACCAGCCAAATCCAACGACGGTCAGGGTTATTCGAAGGGTTGGCCCCACCATGCGAAGGTCGGGGTCGCCTCAACGACTAGTCTCCAACGAGTACTGAGATTCCTGACACTGTACAGCAGAAGGTAAAGATCCTCACAGGAGGTAAAGCAAGCTGGCAAATGGGAAAAGCGACCCAACAAGCAGTAAAGCAAACGGTAAAGCAACCTTGGTCCTGTAGCGCTGGACAAAGGACGATCGAAGGACACCGACAAGCTGCTCTAGCATCAGCGGGCGCCAGAGGATCAACCTCGCGGAAGACTGCAGCCCCACCCTTCAGGGGGCCGCCCTGTTTCATAGGCGCCAAGCTTTGTAACCCCGGTCCGATCCCTATATAAAGAGGATATCGGAGGCCTTAGACGATAAGTAACAAGCTAGACACACACACACACACACCACATGCGCGTGCTCGGGTTCTTTCTCGAGCTAGAGCCCTTCCGCCATTGTAACCTTGTTACGAGCTTATACGATCCACTCTCTCCCTGTACGTAGGGTATTACACCTCCATGGCCCGAACCTTGTTAACTGTTGAGTCTTTCGTAGACTAGGCCACCTCAATACGAAGAGCCCACCCAATCCCTCTCCAAATACATAAATTTTACTGTGTTGGTGGTTAGAACACTGACAAAACCCTTGGGTGCTAAGTTGTATGGTCTTTCTACTTACGAGAAGGAGTATCTTGCCATCCTCACTGCTCTTGATCATTTACGCTGTTACTTGCAGCTTGTGGAGTTCATTATCTTCACTGATCAAAAGAGTCTTATTCATCTCAATGAGCAGCGTCTTAATACTCCGTGGCAGCAAAAGGTCTTTACTAAATTGTTGGGCCATCAATATCGTATTGTGTACAAGAAAGGGGTGGACAATTGTGCTGCTGACGCTCTTTCTTGACGGTCACATTCTTCTTTGCACGCTCTGTCGGTTTCCTCTTGTTCACCTCACAGGATTCAGGAAGTTGTGCAAGGCTATGAGGTTGATTCTCATGCCACAGAACTCATCACTAAGCTTTCTATTGATGCCGCTGCTGTCCCACATTTTTCCCTGGTGAATGAGTTGTTGAGGTACAAGGGTCGGGAATGGCTCGTTTCCAACAAGGACTTGCAGCTGAACGTTCTTCGTGCTTTGCACTCTTCGGCTGTGGGTGGACATTCAGGTGCTCCTGTCACTTTCCGATGCTTAAAGCAGTTCTTTGCTTGGACTGGATTGAAAAAGGATGTTCATTCATTTGTGGCTGCCTGTGCTGTGTGTCATCAAGCTAAGCCGGACAGAGCGAAGTATCTCGGTTTGTTTCAGCCTCTTCCTGTCCCTACTTCGGTGTAGCACACAGTCTCATTGGATTTTATTAAGGGGTTACCTCGCTCAGCTGCTATGAATTGTATCTTGGTGGTTGTGGATATGTTCTCGAAGTATAGTCATTTCCTAGCTAAACTGTCCCTTTACAGTAGCTGCAGTGCTAAATTGTTCTTGAACCAAGTCTATCAGTGGCATGGCATGCCAACAACTATTATATCTGACCATGATAAGATTTTCACCAGTAAATTGTGGTCTGAACTGTTCTCTCTGGCAGGAGTTCAGTTGCACACGAGTTCAGCTTATCCTCCGCAAACGGACGGCCGAACCGAGAGGGTTAATCAGTGGCTTGAGATGTTTCGTCATTGTTTTGTACACGCCTGCCCCAGCAAGTGGTTCTATTGGTTACCTTTGGCCGAATATTGGTATAATACCAATTGGCATTCTTCTCTTGGCAAGATCCCTTTTGTGGTGCTGTATGGCGATACTCCTGGCCACTTTGGTATTGATTCAGTGGATGCCTTATCCCTAAAATCGAATCTAGTAACTGAAACTGTAATTTGAGAATGTGACAGCAGTTTTTCGAAGGTCATATCTCCTTAATAACCCGCAAAATTATGAATAGCTACTCTCTGGAAAGGTATCGAAATCAAAATTATCTACATCCTACGTTACTAAGAAATTTTCAAATTCGGAAGTTTGGGTCCCCAAAACTGGGTTCGATCTGCTGCGGCGTGTATTAGTATAAACAGCACCCGACTCTGATATTAAAGTACGCATCACTTTCTCTATATCCAACGAAATAATGCAAACGAGGACTCGTTGGAAAGGTAATTACACGATCTATAACTTTTGTTATTGACTCATAATCAAAATCCTAACCGGATTGTACCAGATTATGTAGAAAACAAACGGTTATACCTCCTCGAGGTATTACCAGCTGACCTCACCGATAATTCGATCGATCGACTATTACGACACCAGCTGATGTGATCGGGTCGAAGTGACGTGCAGCAGTGCTACTTCCTGCGTTCTTCCCTCTCTCACGCCAGGAACAGGCACGAGAACAGAAGAAAGGCTGGGCCTCGCGCGGCGGCGTTGGCCAGCTGATGCGTGGCGGTGCGTTTAGAGTAAAGAAGAGTAGGTTTATACAGTAGCATGTGGTACTAGTTATATAGGATTTTATATAAACTTTTGTTGGGATTTATCTTATTTCAGATCGTTACATTCTACTCCCCTCAAAATTCGTCCTCGAATTCTGCTGCTTCCTAGGCAAAGATAAAGGTAAACGAAATGTATCCACATAAAATTCACCGGTCTCGAGCTCGGGATACTTCTTACGCATATGCTCCTCAAACTCCCACGTGGTCTCATGCTTGGATTGATTTGTTCACATAACTCTCACATAATTGATAAATCTTCTTCTCATAATGCGTTCTAACCTTTCTAATATGTGCACTGGGCGATACTCAACTATCAAATCCTACTCCACATGATTTGCTCTAAGTCAATCTTATGCGCTCTGGATCCTGTAAATACTTCCTCAACATAGAGACATTAAAAATATTATGTACTCCTCATGGAATCAGGCAATTGCAAACGATAAGCTAAACTACCAACTCAAGCAATAATCTCGAACGGTCCAATGTACCTCGGACTAAGCTTCCCTATAGTACCAAATCGTACAATGCCTTTAGTAGATGATACTTTGAGAAGAACTTGCACCTACTACAGAACGAGCCTACAGTGTCACTCAAGAAATTATAACATGTCGGCCCAACCTAAAAGCCGACACTAATAAGCCGCGATGGCCGCCCAATGTTACGACCCGACACTGTTGTGACAGTAACAGTGTCGGATGCAAGTGACATCATCCTACAAAACGACACTAATTGCTGGCATTACTCAATAGTGTCAGTCCTCGAAGATGTCACTTGCAACCGATATTACAGAACATGACACCGGTGTCGGTCTTTGTTTACTTCATCCATAACCGACACTGGAAAGAAACACAATAGTGTTGGACAAATGTGATCTAACGGAAACAAATACTACCAACACTGATAATGAAAATATCAGCATCGATTGTGCTTATGTCAAGCATAACCAAAACTAGCATTTTGTAGCAGTATCGCATGCATTGTGTCGTTTATGACGACGTCAAGATGTCCGACACTGATAGTTCATGTATAAATACATGTCCCTTCCTTCTGTCGGGGCACTCTATTCGATTGTGTTTCGGACAGTGTGTCCGTACGATAGCCGGGAAATTTGGAATACCAGGAGGGAAGGTTTTGATTCCGTTTAATCAAAGGATATTGCTCCAGGAGGTAAATCCATGTCATCTTTGGAAGTTTATGGTCTTATAATGTGGTTTTACTGTAGGTTTAAGGCGGGCTATCGTTTTAATGTTTTTGAAGTAAACCTAGCATTGTACAGGAGAATATTACAGTAGATTTAGGGCGGGATTTTGTAGATCCCAACTAATTTCGTTGACTTCTTTTTCTTTATATTGATTTGTCTAAGAGTATTACTACATAGTTCGATCTCTAGTTTACATATATAATAAGATCTACATTATGCGGGGGTGGGGGCGGGGGAGAGAGTAACAATTAATTGTATAGTATATCTAGTTTTATATCCTCTATATTATAATTTTTCTCTCTTTATTTCTTTTTCTATTAGTGATTTGTCAAGATAGAGGACAGAACTTGGATGTACAATGAAACAGGTGGAAATCCATTTCTATATTTCAAAAATGTCACTGCATTTGTCGAAGCCGCTAAGACCAGAAATGTACATATGGAAACAAATAGATTATGGTGTCCATGTAAAAAGTGCATGAATGTTGTAATTTTGACACGCTCGAAACAATCTGTGATCACTTGTTGGAAATGGTTTCATTGAGAATTACTCAATATGGACCAAACATGGAGAGACACAAGCGAATACACCAAGTAGTGGAGAACAATAAGTTGGGACTGGATACAACAAAGAGAGGGAAAGAGGTGAAAGCAACATCAAAGAGGCAAGGTCAGAAGTAAACAACACAGAACAGAGGGAAGAAAGAAACAACGATGATTCTGATGTGGTTCATGAAAGTCACGATATTGAAGGCTTCCATGTCGTGGAACTATTGTGTCACATTGAGTGCGAGGAAATACTAGAGAACAAAACGAGAGAACTTACAGATTTTGAAGAAGGCTTCCAAAGACCGTCTATACAATGAATCAAACGGGTGTGACAAGAATACACGATATTGCAAATGATGATTGATCTTCTCACACTAAATGATATGGCAGGGGCTGATCCCGATCTTTCGATGAGAGGAGGATAGCTTCGATTTGGGGTGGATTCGACGTTGGCTGTCCCACTACAACAACCAACAGGGTTGCTGCGCCTTAGCAACAGGTACACCGGCTCCGATTTGTTGTTGTTCTTGCTGTGCCAAGAACAACCCTGAACCTGCGAGCAATCGAGAACAAGCAAGAACAAGATGAACAGGTAGACAACTCACAGATCTGGATATAATCACGAAATTGGGGTTCTGAATCAAGCAAATCGGGTGGTCTCGTCGACACACGCGTTTACAAGGAAGTAGCTAAGGCTAAACTTGCATCTGAACAAAACCCACTCTCAAATGACGGCTGCCACAGGTTTATATAGTGGGAAGACGTCCTGGAGGCGTGGGGGGGACTCAAACCCTAACTTAGAGAGGGCCTCTAATGGGCTAAACTGGATACAATGGGCCTCAGCCCATGACTGGAGGTCCGAACGCCTTTTCGACGATTCTGATCACGTCTGGAGGAGTTTGAAGCTGAGGTTGGACTCATCGGAAAGTAGACTTTGAGATCTTTCCTATGAGTACTCATTTGCCTTCAACAACATCCGGAGTGAAAAGTTATGACCGAAACAATCCAGCCCTGATTGATGGTCCGATCCTGTTTTATGGTCCTGGTGCTCCTCCCATGTTC
>BCLF01000074.1:1314594-1347439 GCA_001602275.1 Zoysia japonica | reverse complement strand
GTATGGCGCATCCCACCGCCAGGCCGGCCTTCCTTCGTTTTTTTATGTCCGGTGGTGGAGAGAAGGAACTCGAGGGTACAAACCCGCACATCTAAGGGATTCTCACGTGATGATGACGGCGGCGGCTGCGCCGCGAGCTCGCCAGAGCCCTAAAAATTACTAAATGCAATGACGTGATCCGCCCTGGGGGGAGAAAATTATTGAAGAAACCGAAAAAAATTACTGAAGAGGGAAAATTACCGACGGAGTCAAAAAATTACTGACGCGCACGTAACAAAAAATTATTGAAGGTAAGTTAATGAAAAAATTTGGTCGGTTGGTAGGCGCAGGTCGCAGGCGCGCGTGGGAGGGGCGCGATAGTCGGTTTTGGTCAGTTGGCTTGGTCGTTAGCTGGTTAATTGGCTATGGGTGAAGAATAAGCTATTCTTCACCTAGGGTGATGAATAGCAAATGTATTACTTATATATATTTTTATATAATTATTATAAGTATCATAATTATTATTGCTATTTATGAGGCTAATATGTAATTAAAATAAAGTTTTGAGGACCTAATTATAATTCCCAGAATTAATTAAGGAATAAAAAGTTAAGTACAGAAATGTTCAGGGTTTAAAGTGTCAATTGACACAAGACAGGGACTGTTTTGTAATTAAATAAAAGTGTAGGGACTTTTCTCTAAAATTAACATAGGCAATTATCATTAAATTAATTATTAAACAATAAATAATTATTATAATTATTTTTAGATTACTAATATTATTAATTATTTTATTATTCCATTTATTAATTAACATATTAATCTTAATTTAATTATTCAAAAAAATTTAATTAATTTTAAATAACCGAATTTGATGATGTCAGCATGATGAAATGATGATGTAGTAAACAGTTGATTTATTTTTGTAAGAGGAAACACGGATTAATTTGGGACATCAGATTCGGATTGAATGGTTGAGATTGAGTAGGTGACGTGGTTGAATCTGGGTCGTCAGTCCAGATCGGATGGCTCCTGTGGCTCACGCTTGGCTGGGGCGTCGGCAGCCGGCCGGCCGGCGGCGGCGCCCATGGCGGCTCGCCGAAGTTCGCCGTTCCCAGCACTTTGGTGCATGATTTTCGACGAGGAGCGGCTAAAACCGAAGAGGGCGACGAGGGGATCCTTACCGCGGGATTGCACGGGGGTCTGGGATGGCCAAACGAGGCGCGCGACGACTAGGTGCTGGGCAGCGACTTCGGTGATGGTGTGGAGTCTCGTCCAGGTGGTGGCGCTCGATGGGATCTAGTAGGCCAGGGGTGATGTTGCACAGGGAAGATCGGCGTGGGGTCGAGTGTGGCCAGGGCGGCTCCCAGATTAGGGCGCGACGGCGAGGGCGGTAGGCTTGGGGTTTGGGAGGCGAGAGAGAGCCGAGCGGCGCGATATTTGTAGGGGAATTGGCGGTAGAGTCGGGGGGAGTTGTGGGGCGCGGTTGGGGGAGAGAAATCGCACGGGATTCATGAGCGGTTTGGAAGCGACGCACGCGGAGAAGGCGCAGGCAATTGCGGCTGGGGAAGGTGGAGGCGTGCTGGGCCGCACTGGTGAGCAGTGGCCATGGGGGTGGGGAGGGAGAAAGAGAGGGAGGCCCACGAAGGTATTATTTATTTTTTTATTATTATTTCTTTCAATTTGTTTATTATTTAATTCTTTGTCAGTTATTTTAAAACTTTGAAATGAGATAATTCATTTTATATATTTTGAGATAAATGTTTTTTAGTTTATTTGAACCATTTCAAATAAAACATATTTTAGGGCATCTTTTTCTAGAATAAAAAATTAGGGGAAAATATCTTTTCTTTCCTTTTGTTTATTTCCATTGTTCCTCTTTTTTTCCTTTCTATCTTTGATAATAATTTCTTTTATACAATTATTTACAATAGAAGAATTTATTTGAAAGTATTGATATAAATTCATTTCATACATTATTTGAAACCTTTTCAAATAGAACCAAATTTCAACATAAAAATCAAATTTTCAAGACATCTTTTCAATAATCAAATTTTGGGTAACACCTTATTGATATTATTATTTTTCAAATCGAATAAACTTGTTTTTAAAATGAATATAAAATAAATTTTTTAATGCAAGTTAATTATTAAACAAAACGAAAATTTATTTTCAAGAAAATTTTGAATACATTTAAAATTGAAAACAAATGAATATAATTAAAATCATTTAATTAATTGCAAATTTTACTTTATTTTAGTGAAGAAAAGTTCAAATCTCGAATTTGGAAAATTTGGGGTGTGACAAAATGGTTATCCGATTCTTTCGGTTTCTCAAAGATAGCATTTTTAGGACCAAAGTCAAATTGAACCATAACTTCTTCCTCTTCTACTAAAGAAAAGTCCTAAAGAGACAAGCAAATAGTGTTAACATCCATACCTTCCCGTGGTGGCGTCGGCTCGTAGTCTAGAAGATCATCATTGTCGAACTCGGACAAGTCGACGTCCCCCATAGGCGTGGTCGCGGTGGAGTTTTCCATGGGCGCGGCATCGGCTTGGTCCGGCGTTTCCACTGAGGTGGCCGATTCTTCTACTGGTGGTGAAGTTGGAAGTTTGGGCTTCTTCACCCTCCATTGCTTACCTTGAGGGACCATTGGCTTGACTTCATTGAATACATCGTTTCTCTCCTTTTCAGCTTCTTGCTCTCACATCTCACGTAAGTATAGTCGCTGTAGCTTCCTTTGTGTCAAGCTGGAGGGACACCACCTCGACTGCTTGTATTTGTAAGAAGGTTTGCTACCACTAGCTTCGTGATCATGAGAAGCTTTCTCAACCAGATCACTTATCGTGATCGGTCCATTGAAGACTCCTCCAATCTTAACATCAGTCGTGCTGATTTTTTCGACACCTCTGGATGCATTTTTTTTATTTTCAAAAGTTTGGAGGGCATAATCGTTACCTTGCTTGATGCACCACTCCTGTTTTGGAGCGGCTGCAAAAGCACCTTTCTTTGTATGATTGGCGGAGGTCCAGGCCGATCATTAGCATAGTCGGAGAGCCTTGTGAAGACATCCCCTTTGGGTGCGCCTCATCCTAGATGAAACGACAGGTATTGCATTGGTGGAATATGCATCCACAGTCCCATTTTTGGATTCCATATCGGCACCGAAGGATAAGGCATGGGAACACACCATGGTGGTGGCATACTGAACATAGGTGGAGGAGGAACCGACATATTCATATTTGGCCTCACCTCTTTCCTAGGACGCTCATCACCACGAGGGGATCTTGGTCGCTTGACCGACCGATTCCTCGAATCGGTATTTTGGTGTTTGTATTTCTCAATGAGGCGGTCAAGTATGATTCTGAAAATTGTCTTCTTTTCCTTGACCTTGCTATCATTCACCTTCCACTTGCCCACTTCGGGATTCTTTGGTTTGATCATCGTGGGTTGTGGAGCTTGCCCCTCGGATCCTGAGCCTCTAATAGTAACCTTGACGGACTCGTTACCATCGGGAGATTTCTCTAGCACCACTTTCCTAAAAGTGACAATGTCACTTGAAGGAGCGGGCCTTTCCTCCCCGATGATGACATTCTTCTCTTTTGTCGTATCGGCTTGATGTGGCCGAATGAACACCTTAGGGTTGAGATCCAAAGTGTTCATCGGGAATGGGTGCTTATCAATTTGCATTTCTTTGAGACTCAATCGTCCTTCATTAATGGCCGATTGCACCTGTCGACAGAAAATATTGCAATCATTAGTAGCATGAGGATATGAATTATGCCACTTACAATATGCTCTATGCTTTATTTCTTCCGCCGGTGGCAATGTATAGGACAACTTAATATACCCACCTTTATGCAGCTCATCAAATATTCTATCACATTTGGCTACATTAAAGGTGTATTTCACATCACCTTTCTGATTCTTATGAACCGGTTTGAGTGCGTCAGATGCTAAAGATTTACTCTTAGATGGCCAATTAAATTCAGCAGCAAGTATATCGTTGGACTCATCATCGGTACTATCCGAATCATATTCAACAACATGAACATTGTGCCAAATTTTATGGTCATGCTTTGATTCTTTGCTTTGGCTCTCCTGTGCCGAAGCCTTTTGTTGGAGTTGTGTGAGAGTGATAAAATCATAACCCTCTAACTTTTCCCGAAGATGAGACTGTAAACCGTTAAAAGCTAAATCGGTCAAATCTTTTTCAGAAATTGTCACATTATAGCAACGGTTCTTTATGTCTCTAATCCGCCGAATGAAACTAGCAACCGTCTCATCCTTCCCTTGCCTAGCTGATGTTAAGTGTGACAATTTTAATTCATTGTCTCCGGAATAAAAATGATCGTGGAATTTGCATTCCAAAAATTCCCATGCGCAAATGGAATCCGGAGGCAAAGATGAGAACCACAAAAATGCGGTTCCTGTTAATGACAAGGAGAAAAGCCTAATTTTCTGAGCATCAATGTTATTTGCTTCTCCTAGTTGAGCGGTGTATTGGCTAATATGTTCCCTTGTTGTTTTATTGTCTTCACCACTAAACTTTACAAAATCCGAGACACGCCAACAACTAGGGTAAGGGACCGAATCAAAGCTCGAGAGATAAGGTTTTTTTATAGATTCAGTCTCTTCCCTTCAAATCAACTCCTAGTGTGTCTCAGAATTGTTTAGTCAAATCTTCTTTAAAGTTTGTGAGGCGTTCTTCTATGTTTGTGGTGGGGTTTCTATGAGGGTTTGCCTGCGCGCTACTTCCCACCACATCAAACTTCTCATTATGTATTGAATTATGAGGCATTACCGTACGGCTTGGTGGAATGTGTGGTGTACTATATGTGGTGGTGTGGTGTGGAGGAACAAAGTTGGAGACCTCACTCAATTGGCTAGTAGCCGGATTGGGGATGCTATCAATCGGCTCTACATTAGTAGGAGGCACTACTAAAGCATTAGTTTGCACACTAGTTTGGAAACCCGATTGCCCACTAAATGAATTCAACGGGATACCGTACCATGGGTTTTCAACATTAGATACATTAGGCGCCGATGAATTAGCATGAGGTTTCTCTACTTGTGTAGCACAATTGATAATACCAAGATCTCTCAATGACTTTGTTAGGGTTTCTTGAATCATATATTGCATCTCATCTTTTAAAACCTTTTGATTATGGGCGGACCAAGATGAAAGATCTTCAAAAGTAACCTCGGGTTGTGTAGATGAACATTGCTAGAACCAGAATTTTTCCGTCGGGGATGGTAGGAAGAACAGTCTCATTTACTTGAGAGATCGCCCCTTGATGATCTTTCTTGAAACATGCCAAGAATTTTTGGAGTTCCTGAACTTCCCGCGCCTTGCGCTCCCGTTCCTCTCGCGCCTTGTGCTGCTCCTCTACAGCTTTCTGGTGTTCTAAGAACAACTTCCACGCCTCTTCAAGAACTTCCTCCAACGATGGCATCACGATGTTCTTTGACGAGATCTCGAAAGACATGATGTCGAGAAGATGATTCGGTTTGCACAACCGGAACCTTTCTTCCCTAGCGGAGTCGCCAAAAAGTATGTTGACACCGAAATCAGCATGTCTGTGTGCGGAACGCGATGTTGCCTTAACGAAAATCACCACGAGCACCTAGAAAACCCACATCGAGAGGGACCTTGTCAGTGGAGATCTTCTTAGGGTTGATCCGGGCTCGGTCAAGCCAGCTGGATCGCCTTCACACGTCGCCGAGACAGGAGAAGAACGGAATTGGGGTCGAGTAAGGGGATTAGGGTTTGGATAGGTAAAAAATGTAAAGGCAAGTTTGAAGAGTCGATTGGGATGCCCCTCAATCGGCCTGAGGTCTCTTTTTATAGAATTGGGGTGTTCTTACCTCGAAAGGTTTCGGATCCTATAATTTAGAAAATAAATAACAACCGAAATCGACATCACCGGACAGTCCAGCACATTGCCGTATACTCCGGTCACTGAACACTCTGGTACAGTGCCAGATAGTCTGTCATGTAAAATCTGAAATCCGAGAGGAGTTGTCGGACAGTTCGGTAACTTGCCGAACACTCCGATAGGCAACTAGCCCAAACCCGAGAAGACTTGCCGGACCATCCGACAACCTGCCGAACACTCCAGTGGGCAACTAGCCCCAACCCGAGAAGGCTCGCCCGACAATTCGGCAATGTACCAAACAGTCTAGTGGGCAAAGCTCCCCAACCTGAGAGGGCTCACCGGAGATTTTGGTACCGTGCCGAATACTCTGGCGGCACCAATTTTTGGGTGTCAATAAGAACCTTTAGTGGAGGATATAAAAAAATTATAATGAAGATGGGGTCAGCGTTCGGGATGCTTACAAACAAGAGAGTTTAAAAATATATGCCATGATTTTTGTTACCATCAATGACAATCCCACACGCTTGACACCAACTGGACAAGTTAAAGGGAAGACAGGATATGTAGTATATCTGGACCAAATATCACCAATGTACCTTCCTTTCTCATGTAAGTTGTTGTACATGCGGCACCCACTTCAAATTCAAGATCTCGCCTCCAAACATCAGCATAACTCTTTTGGCGACTTTGAGCAGCCAACATATTCTGATGAATTTTCTGTAGTTTTTCTGTTGTCTGTTAAACCCGATCTGGACTTGTAAGGATCAAAGACACCGAGAAGGGGGGTGAATTGGTGGACTTATAGGACTAAATTCGCAACGAACTTAAACAATGAATCTAAGCAAACCAATGCAATTCTAGTATCACTCTACTCAAACGGTAAGTAAATGCGGTAAGTAAAGAGAGAGAGAGATAAAAAGTGCGTAGTGATTTTTCCCGAGGTCTCAGAATTTAGGCGCGTTCCCTTAATCCTTGTTGAACCACTCTCGTTGGAGTCTTGGTTCCTCCCGTCATTCTAAAAACGATGCTCACATGGGTACGCTTCACTCCTAGAGTGAAGACATCTGCAACCCGGCTGTCACACACAATACTCAAGCGCTAGAGCCAGCCTCCAAGGCTCGGGCGCTCTCTATTGGTGTTCCTTACGAGCGGGAGACCCGAAACCGCGTACAAACTTGGTGTCGTCTTCCACAATTTCCTCGAAAGCTTGAACACCGACTCCTAGCCGATCAACGCTGCCCAAACCAAGAGTAATAGGCAAAGATCACTCCTCTCAAGCCCCACAAGCTCTAGAAGTGTATTAATGCTCTCTATAACTCAACTACTAGCACCAAAGATCTCGAATCTTGTCTTGTGCTCTCTTGGTGGTGTCCTTTGGCCTTTTACAAGTTTCCTCCAGCAGTTCGGACCTCACGCACATGTGAGAACGTCTCTCTCCACGGTTTCAATAGGCTCCAAGCCCATAATTAACTGTTGAAATGTGATGTCATAAAGCTGACTTCCTTAAGCACTCACCGGACTGTCCGGTGATTGGAGCACCGGAGTGTTCGGTGACCCTTTCCTCCATCTGGCTAGAGAAACACACTCTCTAGAATCCATTCCATGTGACATCGGACTGTCCGGTGCATACTTTAACCGAACTGTCTGGTGACCTTCACTTTAAGACTCCCAGACACATCTTCTCTAGACTTCGATTGTTGACTCACCAGACTGTTCGGTCACTGCACCACCGAACTGTCCGATGACTGTTCCTCTCGACTCCAGAGAGCACCTCTCTCTGGTCTGGCTCCTCCAGGGCTCGCTGACTGTCAGGTTACCTCACTGGACTGTCAAGAGACTGCTTCTTCAACTGGACTTGAGCTTCGGTCTTCGACTTTGCTTTCTCTGCTTCTTTAGTACTTTCTGAGGTATCTAAGGAGCATTCACACCCTCTAACACTTGTAGGACAGGAGACAAATAACCCTACCCCCTTAATAGTACCAATCGTCCTATGGACTCTCTAGCTAATCCCCATGGTCCTCCGACGCTCGAAAACTCCTCTTCGTGGGATCATCATTGTCATCCATCGAGGAAGCTCACCATGTTGTTGTAGAATTAGCGAGTGGAACCTACATTCACAACCGTTACCTATGGTGTTCATTCAATCACCAAAATCTATTCATATCTTTTGAAAGCGCTTGCTCTCTCCTGTTTGGTAGCTCTCTCTCCCCTTTGTCATCTAATCACACAAAAAGATGGTATTGAGGAAGCATATATGGAGGGAGAATGCTGTAGAGACAAAGGTTAGTGCACGATAGAATAGAACAAGAGCGCAAAGCACTAAGGAACCTGCAAAGACAATCACAGCACGAGGAATCATACACAATAGAAGCCACGGGGTTAGTCCAGAAATCAAGTGCATTCTAATGATCTAAAAGATCGAATAAAACACAAGTTCATCAAAATGTCACAAAGAGCCAAGAAATCCACAAAACAAAAACCAAAGCCCTATCTACCCATCCACGGCCTCCCCCTAGACAGCTAGCCAATCAAAAAGCGATACACCACAGGGCTCACTCCCAAATCCTACAAGAGAACTAATCCTGCGTGGTTGAAGAGTCGGGTGCAGTGACGGTCGGTGGCTGCTCCTCTGAAGCTAGCTCGGCCGCTGCTGTTGACTCATCTCCTCTAGGCTGCTTGGTATTATCAAAGGCACTAAAACCAGAGGAAGACGTTGAAGAGGGCTCCTTCCCATCAAGTAAATCTGGCTGATCAAAACTGGCAAGGGCTTGAGCTGCCTCCTCTGCTGTGTATCCGGCCTTGTAACCGGCCTTGTAAAGACCAAGGACTCCGAGAAGGTAGGGTTGAATTGGTGGACTTTTAAAACTAATTTCGCTATGAACTAAAACTATAAGACTCGATCGCAACGGAAGCAAACCTATGCAATTCTAGTAGGCCAAGACCCCTAACAATGCTAGTAGAAAGATAGTAACAACAAGCAAACACTAACACGATAGCCACCAAGAGGAATCAAAGAACAACCTATCACACTACTCAACGGTAAGTAAATGCAGCAAGTAAAGAGAGTGAAATAGAGAATGCTTAGTAATTTTTCCCGAGGTCTCCGAAGGTTGGTGCCTTACCCTAATCCTCGTTGAACCACTCCCGTCGGAGTCTTGGTTCCTTCCGTCACTCCCGAAACGATGCTCACAAGTGTACGCTTTACTCCTAGAGTGAAGTGACCGGCGGCCCGGCTGTCGCACATAGTGCCCAAGCGCTAGAGCAAGCCTCCAAGGCCTAGGCGCTCCCTCTTGGTGTCTCTTTCGAGTGGAGGACCCAAAACCGCGTACAAACTTGGTGATGACTTCCACAATCTCCTCGGAAGCTCGATCCCAAAATCCTAGCCGGTCTAGGCTGCCCACACCAAGAATAATAGGCAAAGATCACTCCTCTCAAGCCCTACAAGCTACAGAAGTGTATGAATGCTCCCTATCACTCGCCTACTAGCACCAAAGATCTCCAATCTTGCTATGTGCTCTCTTGGTGGTGTCTCTTGGTCTCTCACAAGTTTCCTCGAGCTCTTCAGACCGCAAGCACATTGCAAAACGTCCCCCTCCACGGTTTAAATAGGCTCCAAGCCGAGAAATAACCATTGAGACGTAATGTCATAAAACTGACTGCTTTATGCAATCACTAAACTGTCCGAAAACTCCTCTTCTAGGGATCATCCTTGTCATACATCGAGTTAGCCCACCATGTTGATGTAGAATTAATGGGGTAGAACATACAATCACAACCGTTACCTATGGTGTTTATTCAATCACCAAAATCAATTCATACCTTTTAGAGGACTTCAAAGGTCATAAAGCTAACGGGCCTCAACCAGGATAGCTGTATCTGAAGAACTCGACTGGTCGGCTGTGGTGGCTGAAGGCTCTGCCTCTGAAACCGCTGGCGGTGGCTCTGTCAAAACAGGCTCAGCAGTGATAGCCTCAAAAGATAGAACTCTCGAAGCAAGCGAAGAACTACCAACAACTCTCCTTGACTCAAATGCTAGTACAGAAACTCTGGGCTCAGCTAAAGCAAACAATGCCGACATCGAGTACGAGGAAATAGGGGAGAACTAAGATGAGGTGACTAGCACACTAACTCCACCGATAGTCAATGTCGTGCTGCCTGCTCCAAATGGTATTAACAGTGATAACGGAGCTGAGAGTAATGTAGTAAAAGTGGCCTGCTGTTGCTATCTCTGAAGCTCTATAGGGAACGCAGGCACCGACAAATACTGAGGCTAAGGAGCTGTCGGCTGAAGCTGTGAAAGTAGGGGACCCGGCAGCGAAGTTGTAGGAAATGCTGGCAAGCGTGGAATACCAATCCCCAGGAGGTAAGACGCTATGGCTCCAAACCCGGCAGACATGTAATATATGGTCGCTGCCATCTTCAGCTGAGTGCGCTACGACCTCTCAAAGAACTCTCAGTCTTGCCGCCTCCTGTCGTCAGCAATCTCCCTCTCCAACCTGAGCCTCTCCTCAAACTCGGCTCTCTCCTGCTTGATCCTCTTCTCAGACTCCTCTCTCAACCTCCGCATCTCAGCCTGCTCTACCTGAATAGCATTCAACCTGGCAGCCAATGCAGGATCTAGAGTAGCACGTGAGGTAGGAGTCTCATCGTGACCTGGAGCCTCAGTGCTCCTAGCCCCCGTCTGTGCTCCCTCCGAAACCTCAATCTCAGCCTCAACATCCTCGAGGGCTATGGTATCCTCTCCTCCAGGTGTGCTCTGTGAAGTAGAAACTCGTAACACCCCGGAGTCAGACGGCTCAGCAGGACTGAAGGCTATGGTCCAGTCACCGGATAGTCCGGTGATTGTATAAAGCAGTCCGCTTTATGACATCACGTCCCAACGGTTGTTTCTGAGCTTGAAGCCTATTTAAACCGTGGAGGGGATGTTTTATAGAGTGCCTGCGGTCTGAGAAGCTAGAGCAAACTTGTGAGAGGCCATGGGACACCACCAAGAGAGCACATTGCAAGTCCACTGATTCAACTCCCCTTCTTTGTGTCCTTGAACCCTACAAGTGGTATCAGAGTCAGGTGCTCATTTTCAGGCTTCACCGCCTTGAATAAGGATGCCGAACATGATGAAGACTCCGTTCGTATTCGATGAGGATGATTACATGGTATGGCAGGGGCTGATCCCGATCTTTCGATGAGAGGAGAATAGCTTCGATTTGGGGTGGATTCGACGTTGGCTGTCTGACTACAACAACCAACAGGGTTACTGCGTCTTAGCAACAGGTACACCGGCTCCGATTTGTTGTTGTTCTTGCTGTGCCAAGAACAACCCTGAACCTGCGAGCAATCGAGAACAAGCAAGAACAAGATGAACAGGTAGACAACTCACAGATCTGGATATAATCACAAAATTGGGGTTCTGAATCAAGCAAATCGGGTGGTCTCGTCGACACACGCGTTTACAAGGAAGTAGCTAAGGCTAAACTTGTATCTGAACAAAACCCACCCTCAAATGACGGCTGCCACTGGTTTATATAGTGGGAAGACGTCCTGGAGGCGTGGGGGGACTCAAACCCTAACTTAGAGAGGGCCCCTAATGGGCTAAACTGAATACAATGGGCCTCAGCCCATGACTGGAGGTCCGAACGCCTTTCCGACGATTCTGATCACGTCTGGAGGAGTTTGAAGCTGAGGTTGGACCCATCGGAAAGTAGACTTTGTGATCTTTCCTATGAGTACTCATTTGCCTTCAACAACATCCGGAGTGAAAAGTTATGACCGAAACAATCCAGTCCTGATTGATGGTCCGATCCTGCTTTGCGGTCCTGGTGCTCCTCCCAGGTTCCTAATCATAACAAAATCACCACAAGGATTTAGTAGTACCCCATTCTGAGAAGAACTACTATAGACAGTGAGAAATGACTTGACCTGATAATTAAGTTGACGCGCTCGAGCTCGTGTCATGGGTCCTTCTTGTGCAATTGGTTTGGTTGTGTCTGTGGAAGTGATGTCCTCATCATTACATGTATTGGAAGGCTCACGTGCAAGCGTACCTAGAGTCAATCGACGAGAAAGCGTGGTATGTTTGTAAGAATGCTACGAATGAGAATGAGAGAGTTGATCTCAATTTTATTAAATTCAATGCTAAGGCCAAGAATGCTATGTTTGGATGCATCTCTAAAAATGTCTTCTCTATAATTAATGCATCATCTATAGCGCATGAAATATGGGTGCAATTGCAAAACATTGATGAGGGCTCCTCCGAGGCCAAGGACGAGCGTTACTATATTCTTAAGAACAAATATGATTCCATCACCATGCTACCACATGAAAAAGCTAATGATGTTTATCCTCACTTGCATGTAGTTGTGGAGGAGATCAACGCCTTGGGCCTCAAGGACAAAATTGATGATGTTGAAATCATGAGGAAGCTCTTGAGTATGTTGTCGCCAATCTACAACTCCATAGTCACGTGTCTCTTTGAAGCCAACTTGGCTACTCTCACCATTGACGTTATGCTCGGCAAGCTCACGGCCTATGAGGGATACATGTTGGGCAGCTCGACCGAGTCTAAATTCCCAAGAATTTATCCCTTGAAGTTGAAGAATCTTCCCAATGGCAAGAACAAGAAGAAGAAGGTGAAGGAAGATGAGGATGAGGAAAGTGACAATGAGGACCTTGTGCTCTTGATGAAGAAGCTATTCTGCAAGAGAAGACCCTTATCTTTCAAGAGGAACTTCGGGTGCTTCAATTGTGGCAAGAAATCATTTTGCTAAGCAGTGTCCCAAGCCCAAGAAGGAAAGCAAGAAGGAAGCCTCTAGTGAGAGTGACGATGAAGAACGCAAGCCAAAGAGTAAATTCAAGAAGTTCTTTGTTAAGAAGGAGAGCAAGAGCAACAAGAACAAGAAGTCCCCGCACAAAGCTTACATTGATGCTGAGTGGCTCACCGATGATGTGATGTGGAAATCATATCCTCTGATGAGGACTTCAATGAAATTATTCACACATGGTGGATTTGGACTGCAAAACAGTACAAACTTGCAACGAAAGCCACGACTTCATATAGAATCCAATTTGGGTCTTTAAGTACATTCTGGAAAGCTCACGAAGTCTACTTTCCAATGGGTCCAACTTCACCTTCATATCACGTTGGAGTCAGTGCCAATCATTATTTTTATACAGAAGGTGCTGCGTCACCCCAACTTGGGCCGTTGGCCCATGTATCAAGTTGAGCCCATTAGGGGTGCGTCATAGGATTTGAGGACGACCCCAGCACCCCCTGGTCATCCTCCACCCTATTTAATGGTCCCAGCCACCACCAGGAACACTCGGGTTTTCTTTTGTTATAGTTTAGCTCTTTGCATACTTTTCTGATCTTTCGTTGTGTCCAACGACCACCTGTTAGACAGCCATTTGAGAACCCCATATTTAAGAGATTTCTGGTTTGTCACATCTTGTTCTTGCTTGTTCTTCGATTACTTGCAGGAAATGATCTTCGTGATCAGGTTGATCTTGCTATTTTGGCGAGGTCAATAACCATTCGGAGTTGGTTCTGCGATTGCTAAGGCGCACACGACATGTTCGTTTGTAGTCGGATCGTAAGGGTCGACTCCACCAAATCGATATTTATCACCTCACCGAAAGATCGGGCACTGAAGTACTATCAAGTGGTATCAGCTTCTCAAGTTGCTCGGTGAGATTTATCCCATCTCGTTTATCGTTTCATTCATTTTCCCACTGTCCACTATGCGAGCCTTATTGTGCTATCATTTTAGTTGCTAGTGTCCTGAGCATTTTGTATCATTTGTTGGACTATCTTTGTGTGTAGGCTCGGGTCTCTAGCAGGGTTTAGCCTAGGACCAGCATCATACCGTTATTGAACACTTATTCAACTTTGCATTTGCTGATTTGATTGTGCTAATCCTTGCTACAAATTGAAACTGTCCAAGCTCCACAGATTACTACAGCAAACAGGTTTTGTGTCTCTGGCAATCGCTCCACCAATCTTCCCTGGTTGACATCGTTGGTCGCAAATCACCTCTGCTGGTTTGGTAAGAACATGTAAGAACTTGGTGGAGCAGGCTTGAGAGAAACTGAGTTGGACACAATCTAGCTCGTTGTCAATTTGTTTTGCTGTTTACTAACCATGATTGTCACAATAAATAAAAAGGGAGCTGGTGGTTTACATCCCCACAAAGATGGGTAGATGCTTCAACATCAGGTAAATGATGATATTTTGTAAGTCATCAGTTCGTCAATACCTTCTTTTGTTTGGAAATTTGATCCTCATGCATACATTGATTGGGAACTGAATGTAGATAAAGAATTTACAGCATGTCTGAAAGAGAAATGATTTACATTGCCTCAAGTGTTTTGACTGAAAGTGCTTTGCTTGAATGAAAATATATTTGTAGACAAAATAAAGTTCCAGCATCTTGGAAAGACTTCAAATGTCATTTTAGAGATGTTTTTATTCCTGCATTTTATGCTGATTATTTGCGTGCCAAATTAGACAACTTGAAGAAGGATAGTATGACTGTTAAAGAATACTTTCATGACTTTAAGATTTATGTCATGTTTGGTGGCTTAGATGAATGCCGAAAAGATACGATGAGGAGGTTTATGAAAGGTCTCAATTCTTAAATTCATATGTTGCTTATTTATCAAACTTACAGCTCAATCTCTCACTTGTTTTTGCTTGCTTGTAATGCTGAAAATCAACTTTTATCATCTAAAGATTCAAGCATGAATAATCACCATCACAGATTCATCGAATGTATTGTTGATATGCCTTTGTCACAAGGAGAATGTGATAAAGAGAAGTTGTGTGATAGAGAGCACTCTTCTGTTTTTTGTCGTATGCCTAACATCGTGCAGGAGTGTGAGAATAAAACTGAAGAAGACGTTTAGCTAGTAGCTGCAACAATGGATAATGATGCTTGTGTGACACCTACTATATTCCAGGAGAGTAACAAAAATGCAACACGCTGTGAGTCTCTCACCACATCTCGATCCTCTCTTGCTGCTTGTGCTGAAGTGCAATTGCCCAATCTTCATTATAATGTTTTGCAAAGCTTAGTTGAGCATCCCATGACTTATGCTTTATTTCGTAATGCACGTTTGTCCTATGATTGTGTCAAGTTGTGTCAACAAGTTTCGTTCATCTCAAAAACACAACTAGTGCAGGGTGTTCAAAATTTTGCAGTTGAGTCCACACCTCTTGAGGATAGGCCTTTTCATTGCACTGATATGAATGAGAAAAAGTTTAAGCTCAGATCTTCTTTAACAACTATAGGTTATATTGAATTTGATGTTCCTTGTAACTTGGGTTATTTGGAGAAGAAATTATTTCAGAATTGTAGTTTGCAATGTTTGAGCTGCTGTGTTTTTCATGCAATTGACAAATATGATGAGATTGGAGATTCTTAGTGTCTAGAGTCATCATATGCTCTAATCTGAAGCACAGTTTTGAAATACACAATCAGAATCAAACAATGACATGCACTAACACTAACAATGGATTGCCAAGTTTCTCTAGTTTTGTTTTCTATAAATAGGAGCAGCTCAGGACACAGGAGAACGTATTGTTGGGGCCTGACGTTCTGCTCCTCATCCGTCTCAATCTGATCACAAGCAACTTTGTCGACCACTGGATCAAGCCGAGGATAGCTTGCTACAAAGAAGGGAAGAATGATAAAATCTTATATGTTCCTGCTGTGCCACTTGACCGCATCAGAATACCCCCGTGGCCGCCACCTTTCATAATTTCCGAAGGGCACAGTGGAGTGGCGGTTCTCAAATCTGAACTCGAGTTGAGTATGACTCCAAATGAATCGGGGGAGGATGATGGGATCACATATAGCCTCCACCTTTTGAAATTTCTAAAGGGCACAGTTGCATGGCTGGTTTTAAAACTGTGCATGAGTCGAGGACGACTCTAAATCAAGTGGGACAGGATAATGAGATCACATACATACCCCAGTGGCCTCCACCTTTCATAATTTTAGGAGGGCATATTGGAGTGGCGCTTTTGCAATCTGAAATTGAGTCGAGGACGACTCTAATTCAAGTGGGTGAGGATGATTTGGACATCATATCCTCTGATGAGGACTTCAATGAAATTATTCACACATGGTGGATTTGGACTGCAAAACAGTACAAACTTGCAACGAAAGACACGACATCATATAGAATCCAATTTGAGTCTTTAAGTATATTCTGGAAAGCTCACGAAGTCTACTTTCGAATGGATCCAACCTCACTTTCATATCACGTCGGAGTTAGCGCCAATCGTCATTTTTATATAGAAGGTGCTGCGTCACCTCAACTTGGGCCGTTGGCCCATGTATCAAGTTGAGCCCATTAGGGGCGCGTCCTAGGGTTTGAGGACGACCCCAGCACTCCCTGGTTGTCCTCCACCCTATTTAAAGGTCCTAGCCGCCACCAGGAACACTCGGGTTTTCTTTCGTTATAGTTTAGCTCTTTGCAAACTTTTCTAATCTTGAGTTGTGTCCAACGACCACCTGTTAGACAGCCATTTGAGAACCCCACATTTGAAGAGATTTTTGGTTTGCCACATCTTATTCTTGCTTGTTCTTCGATTATTTGCAGAAATTGATCTTCGTGATCAGGTTGATCTTGATATTTCGGTGAGGTCAATAACCATTTGGAGTTAGTTCTGCGATTGCTAAGGCGCACGCGACCTGTTCGTTTGTAGTCAGATCGTGAGGGTCGACTCCACCAAATCGATATTTATCACTTCACTGAAAGATCGGGCACTCAAGTACTGTCATGATGATGATGATTCGTACTCTTCCTCTTCTAGTGAAGAAGAGCTTGCAGATATTGCTATGACAAGCTCCACCAATGAGCTACCACCACCTCTTTGCTTGATGGCCCCAAGTTGTGAGGGCTATGTGGATGAAGGCAATGATCTTGATGACGAAGAAGAGGACTATGAAGATGAAGATGATGGACCTTGCTACAATGATCCAGTCCTCTTTTCTGAGAAGGCCAACAAGAGTAACATCAAGAAAACCAAAAAGATTGAGGTCATGACCAAGGTGCATGAAGTAGCAGTATTCCGAGTTCGAGAGCTTGAGGGGAGCTCAATGCCCTAAAGCACTCTCATGGTGTTCTACGTGAATCTTATGAGTCTATCAAGAAGAAGCACATAGAGCTAAGTGAGAAGCATAAGGTATTGGTCCGCTCCTAAGAGGCTCTTGATCTTGACTCTCTCTTAAACTCTCCTAAGAATTTAAATGAAGCTTCTACTTCTTGCAAACTAACTCTATTCATGGAGAGTACTACTCTCGAGCCATCTATTTTGAAGGAATACATGAAGCTCAAGGAGGAGAGAGAGGCCGTGATATACGCTTTTGAGCGCCTCACTAGAGGAAAGCAAATACAAAAGGAAATTCTAAGCAAGAACCTCATCAACAACAACAACCATAAGGTCTTAGGATCATATCATTACTCCATCAACATCATTGGCAATGAAGATGAGATCTCTGCTTGGATAGTCCTGTTCATGGCAGATGACTGCTATTGTGAGAAGTGTTACCTCGATGGTCACTGCTCCAAGGATTGTCTCAAGGTGGCGAGCCTAATATTATGCCTAACGCTAACCTTTTCTATGAATATGTGCACTACAATCTATTTAGGGCCAAAGATGGAAAGGTGAAAGCTAAACCGCTCGGACCGCCAAATGACAAGAGGACAATCAGGAAGATATGGATCTCTAAGGTGATCGTGGACCGAGAGAGGAAGTCTAAACTCTCCTGAGTTCCCAAGAAGGGGTGATGGGACAAAGGTGGTGGATCGTGAAGCAAATTGAATATCCTTGAAGTCCACCACGTGTGATCTAGCTACAACGCTAATCTACTCTTCAAGCAGGTTTTCTCTTGTACATAGTAGAGTATGATTCTTTTCTTACCTTGCATGGTTGATAGGACTCCTTCGTGGACTAGATGTTTGCACTATCATGCATCATGTGTAAAAAGATAAAAGAAAAGAACAAAAAAATTAGATCAGTGTCTAACCACCTTGAGATATCCATACGCACGGGGGAAGAGCTTGAGAAGGTAGTTTGACTATCTCATGGCAAAGCGGCGAGCATATGGTGAATAAGCTTGAGATGGGGTCAAATTTGGCACCGGATAGGTTTCTTTATGCAATGTTCTTTAATTTGCTTGCATCTACATGGCATATTTAAATTTAATGCATTATCTAGAATGTTGTTGCCATGCATTGCATATAAGAACCATGGAGGAGGCGTGTTACTCTATGGAGAAAGCGACTACATTGTCAATTTAGAATCACATACTCCACAAAGAGTAACCAAAGTAATTGTGAGCTTGGTGCCCATTGAACCCTATGCTTAGCCGTCTCTAAGATTCAATTACGCACACCGTGAACATGGGTTCATATATTTACCTTTTGGAGCCTCCTTCTCGCTTTGGTTCTTATCACTCAATCTTAATTGCAATTTGCGAAAATTCTAAACGCTTCGAGAGTTATCTACATGCAAAGGAGTGTTTGAGAGTTCCTTTTCTAGACAAGTGTGGTTTTTATTTGGATTTTTTGTGAGGACACTTAAAGTCCAGAAAGAATTATTTGATTCTGCAATTCCGTGAGGTCACCGGACAGTCTGGCGCCTTCATTAGACAGTTCGGTGATTGTATCTTCGAATCGAGTGACCTGCACAGTTGGATAGTCACCAGACAATCTGGCGAGTTCATCGGATAGTCCGATGATTGGAAGATGTAGCGGGTGCTTCTCTAGAAATGACTCTCGACAGACATCGAATAGTCTGGACTATTATAGTCATCGGACATTCTTGTAAGACTGGACAGTTCGGTGATCATCTAGTTCGACAAAATCTCGGCCATTTGATCTTTTGTATTCAAATCCGGCCATTGATTTGTTTTATAACTAAAATCACACGTGCGTGTCTCCGCTGACTACCACCTTCGCCGTAGCTTTGTCCATCGCCCCCGCGCGCTCTCCTCCGTCGTCGAGTGCCCCTGTCGTCGCTGGTCCTTGCTTGCTTTCAGTCTTCACCGCGCGCCTCGCTCACAGCACCTCGCCGCGCTCGCCTGCTCGAATTGTTGTGCCCTAGCCACGCCGCCCTTACGCCTGCTCGCTCAAGCACCGCGCCGCCGACGCCTCGTTGTCGCGCCGCCTCGTGCTGCCCTGCCTCGCTCACATTTTCTTGCCCTAGCTCGCATAGCTTAAAATCCTCATAGGGTTTTTGATCTCCGAGCAGTCAGACGTGTTTTCGGTGCGACTTTCAGTGTTCTCCTGCTCTTCTCCACCGAGGTATTGAGTCTATCACTTCCTTTTTCATTGGAAACGCCCCTCACTCTTTTATTGCTAATTGGAGTAATTAGTTGACATTTCCCGTATTTAGTGCCATATTGAGGTCATCTCTTCGATATTTTAGTATGGCATTGAATCCTTCTGTCGCTAGTGTCACAATTTGGATGCATTGTTATTATTTGAATTGTGGCATTAGTCCATCAATATCACCATTGTTTATTAATTGCTTTATTTGATCGTAATATGCCCTTGTTCCACCACTAGGATTTCACTCTGTATCGCTCACCTTCGTGCTTACAACCTATATTTTATTCTTATGTGGTGCAGTGATAGTTTAGTCAGTGGGACAGGACAGCGGACAGCGACAGTTTGACAATGGTTTCTAGCAGTCCAGATTTTCTTGGACGGGTTAAGAGCCAAGCTCTTAATCATATCATGTTGAGTCAGCTGGTCAGTAGAGCTTTTAGTTGATCTTTTAGTGACAGTTGAAAGTATAGGCCGACAGAGATCATCTGCAGAAGAGAAGGGTAAGGACAAGGCCGTAGAGCCTGAGAAGAAGACGAAGAAGCAGAGGACAGGAGATCCCGAGTGGGATCGTGCTTTGGCAGCTGCGGATGTGGATGTGCCTCCACACAAGAGGAGTCTGAGCAAAGGATCAGACAGGAGAGAGCCGAGTTTGAGGAGAGGCTCAGGTTGGAGAAGGAGATTGCAGATGAGAGGAGATGGTAGAACAAAGAGTTCTTTGAGAGGTCACTACGCACTCAGCTGGAGTTGGCAGCAGCCATATCTTACTTATCTGCCTGGTTTTGAGCCATTGCATCATCTCTCCAGGGGATCGGTATGACACCTTTGCCAGCGTTTCCGACGACTTCGCTACCGGGTCCCCTGCCCTCACAGTGTCAGCCGACAACTCCCCAGCCGTAGTATTCCTCAGTGTCAGCGTTCACACCAGAGCTTCAAAGACAGCAGCAGCAGCAGCCCAAATTTACAACTTTGCTCTCAGCTCCATTACCACCATTCATACTATATGGAGCACCCAGCACAACAGTGACTACCAGTGAAGTTAGTGTTTCAGTCACTTCTTGTTAGTTCTACCAGGTTTCCTCATACTCGATGCTGGCACTGTTTGCATCAGCCGAGCCCAGAGTGTTAGTTTCAGTATTTGAGGCTGGTACAGCTCTTGGTAGTTCTCCGTTGGCAGCCAGAGTTCTCTCATTTGATGCTACCACAGTTGAGTCAGCGACAGTTGTGGCACCGTCAGAGGTCATAGTCAGAACCTTCAGCCACCACAACCGTGCAGCCCAGTTCTTTAGATGCAGCTATCTTGGATGAGGTCGGATACTCAGCAGAGGAGGCAGCTCATGCCCTTGCCAGTGCAAATAGCTAGCTTCAGTTGATGGCAAGGAGCCAGGAGGGGTTCAGACAGTAGCCGAGCCAGCTTTAGATGAGCAACCACCGACTGTCACTGCAACCGAGTCTTCAACTCGCATGACTAGAGTTCTTCTAGGTCTAGGAGTCGGGAGTGACCCGTGTGTTGTATCGTTTTTGAGTGACAAGCTGTCTAGGGGGAGGCCGTGGATGGGTAGATAGGGCTCTGGTTTTTGTTTGGCAGATTTATTTGGCTCTTCGTGTTTTTTGATGAGCTTATGTTTCTTCTGACTCTTTTAGCTCACTGGAATACACTTGGTTTCTGGACTAACCCCATGAATTCATTGTGCATGATTCCCCGTGCTGTGATTGTCTTTGCAGGTACTTTTCTATCATGCACTACCTTTGCCTCTACAGTGTTCTCCCTCTTTATATGCTTCCTCGATGCCATCTTTTTGTGTGATTAAATGACAAAGAGGGAGAGAGAGCTACCAAATAGGGGAGAGCGAGCGCTTCGAAACAAGGTAAGGGGGTAAGTGTTCTTTGAGATACGATTTCTTCTTTATCTTTTTTTCATCTCGTTTGAGCCTGTTTGTGAGTACTATGTTTGTCATCAATCACAAAAAAAGGAGAGATTGTTAGCTTTATGACCTTTGAAGTCCACTAAAAGGTATGAATGGATTTTTGTGACTGAATGAAGACCATAGGTAACGGTTGTGATTGTAGGTTCCACTCCGCTAATTCTACAACAACATGGCGGGCTTCCTCAATAGATGACACAGACGATCCAAGAAGAGGAGTTTCTTGGCGTCGGACGACCATGGCTAAGGATGAGCTAGAGAGTCCATTGGACCGCTGGTACTATTAAGGGGGCTAAGATCATTTGTCTTAGGTTATACAAGTGTTAGGAGGTATGAATGCTCTTAGTCACCTCAGAAAGCATTGAAGATAGCAGACGAAGCAAGTGAAGTGAAGCCGAAGAAAAAGACTTCCAGTTCAGTCGCAAAAGCAGTCACCAGACAGTCCGATGAGTCAGGACTTCAGAGTCCAGAGAGAGATACTCTTTGGAGTTGCTTAAGAGAAGACACCAGATAGTCTGGTGTGGCAGTCACAAGACAGTCCGATGAGGTTGAAGATGAAATCCAGAGAAGATGTCTCTGGGAGTCCAGAAGTGAAAGTAACCTAACAGTCCGATGAATGTATGCACCAGACAGTCTGGTGTCATATAGAATAGATTCTAGAGAGGGTGTTTCCCTGGTCTGCTGGAGAAAAGGGTCACCGGACAGTCCGGTGGTCTAATCACCGGACAGTCACCAGGCGGTTATTTTTTGGCTTGGAGCCTATTTAAACCATAGAGGGGGATATTTTGTCGTGTGCCTGAGGTCTGAACTGCTAGAGAAAACTTGTGAGAGGCTAAGAAACACCACCAAGAGAGCATACGATAAGATTTGGGATCTTTGGTGCTAGTTGGAGAGTGATAGGGAGCAATCATACACTTTTAGAGCTTTTGAGGCTTGTGAGGAGTGATTTTGCCTATTACTCTTGGTTTGGGCAGCCTAGACCGGCTACGAGTCGGTGTTCGAGCTTCCGAGGAGATTGTAGAAGATGTTGTCAAGTTTGTACGCGGTTTCGGGTCCCCTGTTAGAAAAGGACACCAAGAGGGAGCACCTGAGCTTTAGAGCCTTGCTCTAGCGCTTAAGTATTGTGTGCTGCAGCCTTGCACCGGTGTCTTCACTCCAAGAGTAAAGCGTATTTTTGTGAGCATCGTTTCGAGAACGACGAAAGGGACCGAGACTCCAACAGGAGTGGTTCAACAAGGATTAGGAGAAGGCGCCTACCTTCTGAGACATCAGAAAAAATCACTAACCACTCTCTATCTCTTTCTCTTTACTTATCGCATTTACTTAGCGTTTGAGTAGAGTGATAGGTTGTTCTTCGATTCGTCATGGTGGCTATCGTGCTAGTGCTTACTTGTTGTTCGTATCATATCACTAGCATTGTTAGGGGTCTTAGCCTACTAGAATTGCATAGGGTTGCTTTCGTTGTGATTGAGTCTTATAGGTTAAGTTTGTAGTGAATGTAATCCTATAAGTCCACTGATTCAACCCCTCCTTCTCGGTGTCCTTGATCCTTACAATGATAGTCAACACAAAGCCTCCTACTACCATCCTTCTTCTCCACAAATAAAACTAGAAAGCACATGGTGATTTGCTGGGTCTAATGACACCCTTTGCAAGAAGATCATCCATCTGCTGCTTCAACTCCACAGTCTGCACCTGCTCTTTTGGCGCCATCCGATATGGACTCTTATAAATAGGTTGTGTTCCCGAAACAAATTCAATTTCAAAAGTTGCATCACACTCAGGCGGAATACCTGGCAGCTCAGCCAGAAACACATTAGCATACTTACACACCACTTGGATGTCCCCTACTCGCAAAAGCAGCCTCAACGCCATCGACTATAGAAAAGTGAAATTCTTATTTTCTTGTCCACTGACTAGGAAACAATGGATACAACTAAGAGAGAATACTCCATAGCACTCTCTAGAAAGATAACCTCTTTTCTTGAAGGTGCTTGCAAAGACACTGTCTTCTAAAAGCATGATATAACCACTCGATATTGAAAAAGCCAGTCCATACTGAAAATTGCATCAAAATACTCAAGAGGGATCACCACTAGATTAGCAATAAAGGTCTCATCCGCACGGAAGACAGAACAACCCGGACAAACAGAATAACTGGATATAATACACTTAGCGGAACTAACCACAACAGATTTACTAATCTTATGAACATAAAGACCAGCACGAACAACAAAATCCTCTGAGACAAACAAGAAACTAGAGCCAGAGTCAAAAAGAGCATATGCATCAAAGGAATCAAGTGAGATAGTACCAGTCACCATGTCTCCACGATCTCTGCCATCCGCAAAGGGTAAAGCGTAAACTCCAGAAATACCACCAGAAGTCCACCCTGTGTAAAGCCCACCGGAGTAGAAGTCCAAGGAAGATGAAACGGTGCTGAAGCACTAAGCTGTGATAGTCGAAGAGCCTCAGATGGGAGTGCCATCAAATACGTAGGGTGGAAAGACGCATGTAAGATTTGCTGTGTAGAGGTCAACATGTTGGCAGTGCCACTAGAAGCTGAAGAAGACACTGGCTCCCAACACAACTTCCCATTAGGGTCGTTCCTGCAAACCACATTCTTATGGCCTTGAGCATAGATAGAACAAATACAACTCCACTAGCACTCTCTGGACGATGCACATCACTACATCGAAAACACACCATGCCCATACCAGGTTTAGGAGTAGCCCGGTACTGTGGAGCACCTCCTTGTGAAGTAGTGAACTGAGTAGACTTACTGGTGTATGGGTGGTGACGCTGAAACTTGCCCTTCTTATGAGTAGGGCCACCAGAATGAACCTTGGCATCACCATGACTGCAAGACTGGTCACCTCCTGAAGATTTTTGCATTTCGGCAGTATACTGATGCTGCATCTCCACACCCAAAGCCTGCTCCACGGTAGTGCGGAAATCTATCACTGGAAAACCCCCAAAGTATGCCTGATCGAACTCTTCAGGACTAGACGAAAGTGGGATGCCTTCTCCTTCTCATCATGGACAACATGTGGGACAAAGCAAACAATCTTGTTGAAACCCACCTCATACTCTGCAACAGACTTCTTATCTTGCTTATAGTTATGCAAGTCTATCTTCATCTTCTCAAGGAAAGTAGCTGGGTAAAACCTCCTATCAAACTGTGTGACAAAGACATCCCAAGTCAAAGTACCAAGTGCAAGAGAATGTGCCCGTCTGCACACCCCTCTTGATGAGGACATCAACACCATCGATACATTCTCGTCACATACACCTACACATGTACCGGTTACATGTCCTATAACTCATGCCCGTGCACGTCAACTTAAACATCAAGAACCAAGGAGAAAACCAACTAGGATCACAGGCTGGAATCGGATCGCAGTACAACACCAACTCCTAACGCCTGCCACGACTTCATACAGCACCATTTTCTGTGTTCAAGTACTTCCTGAAAAGCTTATCAAGTCTACTTCCCAACGGATCAGGCCCCACCTCCAAACGACATCAGAGTCAGGGCCAATTAGAATGTGCTGCATCACCCCAAACTTAGGACGTTGGCCCGTGTACTAAGTTGAGCCAATTAGGGGTGCATCCTAGAGTTTGAGAACGACCCCAGCACCCCCTGGTCCTCCCCCACCCTATTTAAAGACCTCAGTCGCCACCAAGAACACTTGGGTTTTGATAGATTTAAATTAGCCACCGCTACTACGCTTGTAGCGCGCGTGTTGACTAGACCGCCTGTCATCTTGCCATCCAAATCCCACCTTTTTGTGTTTTCAGATTGAACTCATATTTGATCTAGCAATTTAGCGCTTGTTTATCTTGTTCTAGCTTGTTCTTCGATTGCTTGCAGGAATTGATCTTCGTGATTAGGTTGAACTTGTTGTTCTGGTGGGGTCAATAACCATTCAAAGTTGGTTCTGTGATTACAAAGGTGCACACGACCTGTTTGTTTGTAGTAGGCTCGTGAGAGTCGACTCCACCAAATCGATAATTATCATCTCATCAAAAGATCGGGCACTTAATCCCTATCACATGGCATCAGAGCTCAAGGTTGTTCAGTGAGAGATTTCAGATCCAATTTATTATTTACCTACAGTCCAGAAAAGCCAAAAAATAGCAGATTAATTTCTATAATCCCAGAGCCTTTTTAGCCTTTTTATTAGTATCGTATAGTTAGGTTGTTGAGTCTTTGGGTGCATCATCGTGTCGAGTTGCAGGTATTAGTGTCTAGTCCTTTAAAGTTTCGAGTTCTTTTCACGCTCTAGCGTCACATTTGGATCCTCCAAACCAAGCATAAACTCAGATCTGAGTTTGTTGGAAACATCAAATTCAGGTAACAGATTTTGTTACGGATGAAAACAATCATATCTCTGCGATCCATTGCTTGTTTGTAATATTTTTACATAATCTAGAAAGATCTTCGCGTTAACTTTCCAACGGATGCTCACTTGCCAAAATATTCCACCCGAGCACGTTGGAATCGCAAAAAAGATCTTGCATTTGCAATCTGTTATCGCATCTATTTTCGGAGAAAAAAGAAAAAAAATAGAGAGGACTATTTCTTCCTTCCATAGTGTTCTCCTTTGTGACCTTCAATTACGTCCAAGCTCTCGTCTCTAGCACGGGTGTTTGCCTAGGACCGGAATAGTACTGGCTTTGAACGATTACTAAACTTCCTTTTAACTAACATGGTACTAGTATTTTTTCTTGTGTAACACTTTCAACCATCCTATAGCTCCACATATATCCCACTACAGCTGGACATTGTTGTGCCGCGGTGCTGATACATTCATTTCCTCATTGCCGACTTATTGGTAGACAACACCCTCCTATTGAGTAAGGTGAGAATTGGTAAGAGCTTGTGTGAACGGGTAGAGAGTGAGAGCCTTGCAATAGCTACATCCTAGTAGTGTTAGGGAGTCTTTTCGCTTCACCTATTTTTTATCTTTTGTGTTGTGCATCTAACAATGTCAGGCTCAGAAGGTGATCGGGATGATCCACATTCCCCTCGTACAATGGGCATCATACAACATTTTGAGCGAAGGGTGAGGCTACACACAGAAGGAATTGATGCAGATTTGCAAGTAGCTAATGAAAGGCTGGGAGCATTAGAGACCATAAAGATCCAAGGCAACAACAAGCTCGCTGCATTGGAGACTTTAGTTGCTATACTAAACACCAATGTCAGTACTCTATTGAGGCATTTGGATGATCGTAATGATGGTGGTGGAAACCCACCGCAGGACAACAACAACAAAATAACAACAATGGAGGCGATGCTCAAGGGGATAACTTTGATGAGTATTCTGCTGATACTGAGCAAGATGATAAAGAGGTTCGTCGTCACCAACTGTTGCATCGCAATCGCCAAGGTATGGCTGTACGCAATAATGATGATGCTTTTGGTAAGATTAAATTTAAGATACCGATGGTGCATATAATCATGATGAATACATTACTTGGGAAATCATTGTTAACCAAAAGTTTGTTTGTCATGAATTTCCTGAAAATAAAAGAGTTAGGGCTGCTACTAGTGAGTTTACTGATTTTGCTTCTGTTTGGTGGATAGAACTGGGTAAGAAAAATCCTAATAACATACTATGCGCATGATCTGGTAATTAAGTTGCAACAATTGAGACAGGGTGCTAAAAGTGTAGAAGAATATTATCATGAGCTGCAAATGGGTTTGTTGCATTGTGAGATAGAGGAAGATGAGGAGGCCGCGATGTCGAGATATTTGGCTGGATTAAATCGGGAGATCCAGGACATTCTTGCTTATAAATATTACAATAAGGTAACCCGATTGTTTCATCTTGCTTGTAAAGCTGAACGAGAAGTGCAGGGACGACAAGAGAATTCTAGGTTTAATGTTTCTGCAGGTGGAGGTAAGTCTGGCAACCACCCACGACCAGTGCTCCGGCTCGACGTTCTCCACCATCGTCTTGCTCCCGAGTCGTGGCACGTTATCGGCATCCAACACCAGCAACAAGCCACATATTGCTCCGACCAATTCAGCGAGTCCAGCACCCATGCCATCAAAAGGTGCTGTAGTCCCTGCCGGGAGCAAAACAGCTGTAGCCTCTACTGGGAGAACTACAGATGTACAATGTCACCGTTGCAACGGCTATGGACATGTACAACGCGACTGTCCAAGCAAGCGTGTTCTCATTGTTAAAGAGGATGGTGAGTATTCATCCGCTAGTGATTTAGATGAAGATATACATGTTGCGCTTGCAGCTGACTGTGCAGGTAACGAAGACCTTCCTTAAGAGCATATTGGTGATGATGAGGTGGATCACTATGCGAGCCTTATTGTGCAGCGTGTGCTTAGTGCACAGATGGAGAAAGAAAAGCAAAATCAGTGACACATATTGTTTCAAACAAAATGTGTCATCAAGGACCGTTCATGCCGCATGGTCATTGATGGATGCAGCTGCAATAACTTGCCTAGTGCTGATATGATGGAGAAGCTTGCACTTAGCAGCAAACCGCACCCTTATCCGTATTACATTCAATGGCTCAACAATAGAGGTAAGACCAAGGTAACTAGATTGGTGCACATTAATTTTGCTATTGGATCATATCATGATGTTGTTGAATGTGATGTCATACGAATGCAAGCTTGTAATATCCTGCTAGGTAGACCTTGGCAATTTGATAGAGATTCTATGCATCATGGCAGGTCAAATCTGTATTTATTTTTGCACAATGATAAGAAATTTGTGGCATCCTATGTCTCCAGAAGAGATTGTGCGTGACGATATAGCTAAAGCAGCAAAAGCTAAAAGTAAAAACCCTAAAATTGCTAAATCTGTTGTTGATAAGAAAAAAGAGATACGTTTGGAAAGAAAATGCTTGCTTGCTACTAAATCTGATATTAATGAATTCGCAATATGTAGTGTTCTTACCCCCTGCTGTTACTAACCTTTTGCAGGAGTATTCGGATGTGTTTCCAAGTGAGATTCCTCTAGGTTTGCCACCTATTTGAGGGATTGAGCACCAGATTTATCTCATTCCTGGAGCCTCATTGCCCAACCATGCACCATACAGGACCAATCCGAAGGAAACAGAGAAGATTCAACGCCAAGTGCAAGCGTTACTCAATAAAGGTTATGTGCATGAGTCTCTTAGTCCTTGTGCTGTGCCAGTTATTTTGATGCTAAAGAAAAATGGTTTAATGCCTTTGCCAACATCTGAAACGTAAATCTTGATGCTAAGCAACATGCTGAGTTGATGCTAAAACTGCATGAAACCACTAAAGAAAACATAGAGCGCATGACTGCTACATATAAGATTGCTAGTGACAGAGGTAGAAAGCAATTATCTTTTGAACTGGGAGATTTGGTCTAGTTACATTTAAGAAAGGATAGGTTTTCAAAGTTAAGAAAGTCTAACTTTAAGGTTTTCAAAGTTACATCAAAAGTGCCTAGAGCTGATGGACATTTTAAGGTGTTGTCAAAAATCAATGAAAATGCATATAAGCTTGATCTGCCTGCAGATTTTGAGGTTAGTCCCACATTTAACATTGCAGATTTGAAGCCATATTTGGGTGAAGAAGATGAACTAGAGTCGAGGATGACTCAAATGCAAGAAGGGGGAGATGATGAGGACATCAAGACCATTGATACATCCTCCTCACATACATCTATACATGTTTTGGTTACAAGTCCTATGACTCACGCCCATGCAGGTCAATTTAATCATCAAGAATCAAAGAGAAAACCAACCGGGAGATGGAGACGCCTAGGTTGGATTCAGATTGCAGGACAGCACCAACTCCTGACGCCTGCCACGACTTTATACGGACTCTGTTTTTGGCATTCTAGTACTTCCTGCAAAGCTTATCAAGTCTACTTTCCAACGGATCCATCCCCACTTCTATACAATATCAGAGTCAATGCCAATCAATATTTTGTTACAAAAGGTAATGCGTCACTCCAACTTGGGCCGTTGGCGTGTGTACCAAGTTGAGCCTATTAGGGGCGCAGCCTAGGGTTTGAAGATGACCCCAGCACCCCCTGGTCATCCTTCACCCTATTTAAAGACCTCAGCCGTCACCAAGAACACTTGGGTTTTGATATATTGATGTTTAGCCACCTCTACCTCGCTTTTAGCGCGCGTGTCGACTAGACCGCCCATCTTCACCATCAAGACCACACCTTTTGAGTTTTCAGATTGAACTCATATTTAATTTAGCAATTTAGTGATTGTTTATCTTGTTCTTCGATTGCTTGCAGAAATTGATTTTCATGATCAGGTTGATCTTGCTGTTCGAGAGGGGTCAATAACCATTCGGAGTTAGTTCTGTGATTGCTAAGGTGCACAAGACCTGTTCTTTTGTAGTCGGATCATGAGGGTCGACTCCACCAAATCGATAGTTATCTTCTCACCGAAAGATTGGGCACTCAATCCCTCTCACTTCCACCAGATCTGAGCTTCCCCCTTCAGCAATTGTGTCTCGTAACGAACACGATCTCCCTATACAACCTCAAAGACATCCATCTTATCCACCACATAAATCAACCGATCTGCTGCATCCACTGGAGAGCCACTACCATCAAAAGAGTCTAACTTCATACCAATCCACTGCACAAGAGAAATCCCACCGACCGAAAGAGCTATGCCAGGAGCATCACCACTAGTAGTACCCCTAGAAGGTATGGCGCCAGCAGAAGGGGCAGCGCCACTAGGGGCCGTATGTATGGCACCTGTAGTAGGGGCAATGCTGGTAGGGCCTAGGTTTCGCCTCCCTCAAGGACGTCAACTCCTGCCGCATCGTTTGCATCGCGGCTACTTTTGCTGCATGACTATCAAGAGCAGGATCAGCAATCGCCAAACCACTAGCTGACGTTTCCCTTTAGCAGGCGGCATAACTGTAGTCACCACGATATACAAACAACAATCACATTAATTTGGTTCAATACAACATAATAGATCTAATCAATCAAATCAAACAAAAAAGCAATCGAATAAAGAAAACATACCCCACCTATTTTGTGCAAGTGTGTAAAGTTTTATAGTGAGTCAAATTTTATCAAATATACTTCACAAAGATCTAAAACCTAGGCTTTGATTACCAACTGTAACACCCCGAAATCTACAAACGCCCCGAGATATCACTAAGGCCACAGGACGACACAACGAATACTCTAAGTAAAATTCAACATCTCCTTTGAAATTATAAGCATTGCGGAGGCAAAACGACAATAATCATAAAATGAATTAAATAATAGAAGCAACCTATCAAAAAAATTTAATGCGACCGAATCAATAAGTTCAGTATCTATAGTATTAAGGAAGCATCCTTGAGATTAATTATATCTATGAAAATTAAAGAATTTTGTGACGTGCAAATTTTTTCCCCTTCTCTCCCTAGCAATCATGAGGCACCCAGAAGGAATAATGCAAGGGTGAGATAAAACATCTCAGCAAGTTAATTGTTTTGACAAGATATTAAATCACATGTTGATTAACAATAATATAAATGGATCCATATGATAGCGAGAATAACGTATGGCCACATGATAAATTCCCACAACTTCAACTTTTAGATATAAATAAACCTCAAATGACCTCAATTAACATAATTAATATGCGAAGTGTAGGTGATAAAATACAAGTAAAAACAGTAGCAAACAACCGCTATATTTACTTGCCTCTTTAATGAAGAAGAACAAAAGCACTACGGCGGACCCGAAGTACTGCCACCTGTTTTTCAATGTACAACTAAGTGTATGCACTCAATCCGACATGTACGTATAGAGAAATTCTGTAACATCCTAAACCCAGAATACGGCTCCAGACCCGCTCGCACGCCGTGCGGGTCCCCCCTCACAGAATAACTGCTTACGCTTTCGTCCTCGCTTCGCGTAAAAGGGTTAACCCGAGTTATTCTACATTCCACGGCCGGGTATTTAAATTGGTCTCCACCCCCTCAAATTCTCCATGTGGTACTAAATTTCCCACACTATCCCATTCCACTCTGGGCCTTTTTCTCTTTTGGGCCGGGATTTCACATTCTCCCCCCCTTAAGACTCAACGTCCTCATTGAGGAGTGGACCAATTTACCCTTTTGGGACAGATGTATCCAGGATCTCCTCTCTTGGCCACGTCTGTACGCCCAATGCCGGTATACGTGTCATGCCGTGTCCACGCTGGGCCCACGCGCCATGCACACTGTACCCGCGCCCCTAGCACGCACACGCCCGTGAAACCGCGAGAGTCGGCTCTGATACCATTCTGTAACATCCCAAACCCAGAATACGGCTCCAGACCCCCTCGCACGCCGTGCGGGTCCCCCCTCACAGAATAACTGCTTACGCTTTCGTCCTCGCTTCGCGTAAAAGGGTTAACCCGAGTTATTCTACATTCTACGGCCGGGTATTTAAATTGGTCTCCACCCCCTCAAATTCTCTATGTGGTACTAAATTTCTTGATACCACTTCTGTCACACCCGGTTTTAAGGTTAAAACCAAGTGACCCTTTATGTGTGCCTAGGAATCAAGTTTCACACATAAAGTGACTTCATTAATGGTAAAACAGAACAATGTCACGAATAAAGAGAATTAAAACGATTACCAAATTGCAGCGGAAAAGAAAACCAAGCGTAGCGCAGCTTCCACAGGCAGTCGACCGGAGAGACGGCAAACCTAAACTTCCACTCTTGTGTCTTCAACGTCCTCTTAAACTTTGCTTTCTACTGAGCAACATTGATAAAGGAAAGGTTGAGTACGGGATGTACTCAGCAAGTGTGGGAAAAGATGACATGTGGTAAAGAACAAAGCAAAGGCAACATAGGGTTCTTTTGCATAAAAGCACACAATAGAGACACACTTCCTATTAAGCACCTATTTACTAAGTGAAAGACATCGCACCTATAAACCCACATGCTTACAGACTACCCGGCTGCAGCACCAACATCAGAACCAATCAGTCTCCCACTGTGATCACCAACCAAACCATACCAAAATCCCACTAATCATGTGAGGGTCCATGCAATGCTCGTGACCGTGAGCACGGCTATCATGACAGTTTTACACTCTGCAGAGGTTGTACAAACTTCCCCACGAGTAGTGATTTTATCTCCTGTTGCCAGGTGAGTAAAAGAATCTACATTATGCCTGTACCGTCGCACTTGCACACTTCCTTTGGTGTGAGGGTCAAGAGATCACTACAAGGCTTTTACATGACTTCCGCCAGCTTGTACGTGCCCACTAAGGTTTCACCCGTCGGGCACTAACCGGAACCCGAGAGGCCCCCTCTTGTGCCGAATGGTTCTCGAGAGTAACCCTCCCTTCCCCACACATCTCTCTCCAGGCGGATCCAGGCGTAACTCGCTTTCCCCGCTCCACCAGCTGGCACGCACAGAACTGATTTTCATCACTTACTACGCCAGGCCGCTTCACGTCGAGGGCCACCGCCCGGGGCGCCGCCCCGACGCCGCCGAACCTCGACGCCCAAGCCTCGCCGCCGAGGACCTCTCTCCGGCCATCCCCGACCTCCTCCGACCCCACCTCGGTGAGCCCCTCGTCCTCCTCTTTCGTTTGAGCCGCTCCACGCCGAGATCCGAGCCCCGGTGAGCCCGGGCGAGCTCACCGGAGGGCGCCGTCCATGGCGCCGCCGCGTCGGCCTCTGGCCGAGCCTCGGCCGTCCGATCTAAATCGGACGGATCGTGTTGAACCGCCCCTCGTTTTAAATCTCGACCGC
>BCLF01000074.1:1252462-1313971 GCA_001602275.1 Zoysia japonica | reverse complement strand
GTGCGAGTGCGACGGCACAGGCATAATGGAGATTCTTTTAATCACCTGGCAACAGGGGATGAAATCACTACTCGTGGGGAAATTTGTACAACCTCTGCAGAGTGTAAAACTGTCTTGACAGCCGTGCTCACGGTCACGAGCATTGCATGGACCCTCACATGATTAGCGGGAATTAGTAATGGTATTGGTATTGGTTTGGATTGGTGAATCACAGTGAGAGAGTGTGATTTAATTCTGTTACTCATTTTACTGTTCATAGGTACAGAATCTTTCACTTAGTAATTAGGTGCTTAATAGAAATTGTGTGTCTCTAATATGTGCTTTTATGCAATTAAAACCTATATTGCTTGTTCCTTGATAATCGTCACATGTCATATGCTTCCCACACTTGCTGAGTACACCCGTACTCAACCTTGCCTTTATAATTGCTGCTCAGTAGAGGGAGAACCCTGGGAGAACTTTGAAGACCCTGGAGCCGACGTCTAGGCGAGCTATTCGGTCAACTGCCTGTGGAGCCCAGAAGCTTTCGTTTCGTTTTCGCTGTTTGGTTTGTAATTTGATAAGACTCTTAGTCTATTCTTGTAATAGTTAGTTATTCGAGACATTGTTCTATTTGCCATTAATGAAGTCACTTTATGTATGGAACTTGTTCCTGGGCATACATAAAGGGTCATTCGGTTTTAGTCATAAAACCGGGTGTGACAGAAAAACATCTACAATTAAACTTCTACAACTTTGGTATTCAATGGAACATCAAAATATATCAACTACGATTTTTAATTAGGTCGACAAGAACAGACTGTTTTTCTGCAACATATTGCAATAAGCTGAATAATTTACAACTTCGAAACTACTCTACCAAAATGATCATATAAATACTATATGAAAATATCATACAAAGCCTCCATATTGACCTAACCAGATTCGGCCTCTAGCACTTCTTCAAATATACCCTAAAACCGAATCTAGTCACTGAAACTGTAATTTGACGGAATGTGACAGCAGTTTTTCGAAGGTCATATCTCGTTGAATACCCAATGAAAAATTATGGATAGCTACTCTCTGGAATGTTCTATGAATTATCTACATCTTTTATTATTAAGATATTTTCAAATTTGGAAGCTTGGGTCTCCAAAACTGGGTTCAATCTGCTACGGAAATTGAGAGGAAAGTTCGTAACAAGATGGCAATTGAGAGGAAATTTCCCCTCCCCACTGACGTCATTTACCTTGGTATATCTCACTTACAGAAATGGAAGACGTTAAGCAAGGGGACAAGAAAGGAGCGGCTGGAGGAGATCATCCAAAAGATTTCCCTGAAGTTGGTGGCACTTCCCAAATCGACATTCTCATCTGATGTGTACTTCTTATGACAAATGTTGGCGTTGTGTGTTTAGTTGCCCTGCTGGAAGTGTTTTAATTTGTAGTAATCTGCTTTCGCTGTATGTCCAGAGAGGTGGTCAGGACCTAAATGTTACTGGTTCCCCTGATGTTTTAGTTGGTGCTTTAGGTGTTTGCTATGGCTGATAGCAGTTTGGTCAGCAATCCGTCAGGGGCTTCGGCTCGGTTGATGGCTGCGTAAGGTTAGTGATCTTCTTCTCATACTGGTAAACCCTAGTTCTGTATTAAACATAATTTGGCTTTCTATAAAGGCCGAGATATTCTCTCATTTCAAAAAAATAATAATACAGTAGCACGTGGTACTAGTTATAGAGGATTTTTACATGGGTTTTTGTTGGGCTTTATTTTATTTCAGATACCTTGTTGTTTCAGCGAAGTTCATAACTATTCGGAGTTGGTTCTGCGATTTCTAAAGCGCACATGATTTCTTCGTTGTAGTTGGATCAGGAGGGTCACCTCATATCAATCGTTATCATCTCACCGATCGAACACTCCAATCTTATCAACTAGAGCTGTAGTAGTTAACAAAGTGCCTTGCTTAAGAAAACAGTAATGCTCTACTGTGTTTTGCTGAGGTGAAAATTCATTCAAAATGTCTTCCTTTGTATGGGCCCGAATCATGCAGCACCTTGATACCATGCTAGATCTGATATTGATACGAAAAAGTAGTGTTAATTCGATTAAAAGAGAAGAAATCAACTAACATCAGAGGAATAAAAAATGAATCAATCAACATCAAAAATAAGCTACAAGTACTACTTGGTGCTGCCAACATTTTGCTTTAGTGAATTGCATGTTTACTAAAATGTTCGTTTCTCTTGTAATATTACCTGGTAAGAGCACAGTAAACATCGATTAGTAATTAGCTTCAAAATGTGCGGCTGATCAAGGGTACAATTTTTTTGTCATGTACAGAATTCATAGATGAGCCTAGTGAAAGAAGACACGCTGTACGCATTGCCAATATTCAAGCGCAGTCAATCTTCCCTGCAAAGACGTATTCCAGCCATCATAATGTGAGGCCACAACAATGGAGCAAACGAATTGAAGACAGGAAACCAAGTGATTTGAGCATGCCAGATGTTTAGTACTCCCTCTGGTTTTAAAACATTGATACCGTTGACTTCTCACATCAAATTTGACCATTCGTCTCATTCAAAATTTTTGAAAAATGTGTAAAATTATTATTAGTGCTTGAAATACCACTAATGATGAAGCAACTTATAACAAAATATATTATATTTATCATACTTTTTGAATAAGATCGACAGACGGTCAAAGTTTATGATAGAAGCTAACGGTTTCAATATTTTAAAACTGGAGGAGTACTTAATCTGCAATGAATCTGACATTTGAATGGCCGAAGTACATTACTAACTACAGATATTAGGCACTCATGTGATCAGAACAAAAAATTCTTGGCAGGCATACATAGAAGTGAATAAAATAAGGTGGCAAGGAGGTGCTTAACTGCACAGATTCTTGGAATAATTTCTATAGGTTGATTGAAACTTTTGTGCAAAATACCTGAGCCGTATCATGTGCAAAAAAAAATTCCAATTGCATCTGCAAAACCTGGACCTGAAAAGTAATGGCAACTATAAGTTGTCACTGGAAGGTAACCACGCTGGATTTAGTGCTCTCCCAGAGCACCTACCTCTATGGGTGCTTCAATTGCCTGGACTGTTCAATATTCTATAAGCAAAGCAAATAATATCATCAATAATTGTATAGTTTCTTAGATATGAACATTACCTGATAATAACAAGCTTCAAAATGCAAATTGGGGAAATATGCATTTTGCAGGCATCCCCATATATAAGCAACTTTTTTTTTTGATGGAACCGGCACAAGACAATGCCAATTACATCAATTAAAGAAGAGTGTACATGTTTGGGGAGCTAAGGCTTCAAGTACAAATTGAAGTTAAACTATTTACAAGAAAAAAATTGCTCTTTTGGACAGAGAGGCAAAAGGCCGCCAATATGATTAAGAGCCAAGGGTCCAGGCTAGTGATTTTGCTTTGCTAATCAAGCAAATTCAGGGAATGAAGTCAGTGTATAGACAAGTAAAGATAGGGAAGTAAAGGTTTAATAGAATAGAAAATAAGATTAAGAGCACTACTGTGCAAAATCTAGCATTTGAACAGTTCTGGTTGTAGCATAATCTGAGCATAAACTTCATCTGAATTAGCTTCCCCCTGAATTAGACTAATCAGTCCTACAGCATACAGATGCAAGAAGGTTGCACCAGAAAGATTCTAAAAGAATGTAATCACCCCTAGTTCAATGTTTACTCCTCTCTTTCTTCAACAGAAGAAGCTGCCGTGCATACCTGGAGAGCAGGCGCCACTATGCTTCCAATCAATGCTGCAGCGCCAGTGATTTCCGACCACTGCAGAAACTATTTCCAATCAACGCTGCCTCTAGTGTCCGCCGCTGCGAAGATTAAGCCGCCGTTTGAGCTCCATACAGTGCGGAATATGCTTGCTGGAGGGATTGCCGGGGAGGAGAAATTCCCTAAGGCGTTGTCAGGATACATGGACTCATGGATAAGAGTATAAAGACAAGGGACCAGCTCTCGGTGTAGAACAACGATCATTGCCATTTGACTTATCCCCATCCAACACTGTTTATCTTCTTCTCCATGTCTGTCTCTCTCTCCCCTTCCAATTCCTGATCCTCTGATCACCCCCTCTCTTTTCTCTACTTCTCCCTCCTTCTGTCCTCTACTGGAGTGAGTTAGTAATAGACTTGTGAATATTAGGGTCCGTTTGATAAGGCTGCGGTTTATGAAAAACTGACTGACTCTAGTTTAGGTGCTGATGTAGCTTTTCCGAATACGCTGAAGTTTTTTTGAAACGTTTGGCAGGGGTTTATTATGCTTTTGTGGAATGGAGAGATCCGATGAAATGTCAATTTTGCCCTTGACTTATTTTCTTATCTCATAGACACATTAGAATGAGAATTTTAACACAAAATATTTTTTTTAAAAAGTACTCCCTCCCTTACTTAATTGATGTCTTCATTATTTTAACATCAACTTTGAATATTTATCTTATTAAAAAAGTTTCAGAAACATCATATAGTTTATTATAATTTATTTTATTATTAAAATTATTTGAATCACGACTTATAAATTTTTAAATAGAGATGTGATCCCATATCATGAGATAAATAGGAGGATATGCATCGTAATTTGTGGAAGAATCTTTAGTTTGGCAGGCCATGAGGCGCAAAAGCCTCGTGAGGGTGGTTTTTTCTGCCTAACGTACTTTTGCATCCGGCTTACGAATCTTGCGACGCTGAAGCAGCTCATGCAAAATCGTGTTGCAGAGCATATATCACAAGCCGCACAAGAAGCTGCGTCAGAAGCCATGCCAAATGGCCGCTTAATGTTACCAGGGTTCAATATTGCTTCTGATCCAATTTACATGGGCGAGCAGGTGGGATTTTGTTTTTCTAAGAGCGGTTATCCATGGGAGGCTCCGAAGGATTTTGGCTTCAGATCTGGATGTGCTTCAGTTCCGTAAAACATTATTTTTCAAGTCGCTACAAAAACAAAAGGTAGATCAGTAGATTTTTTTTGTTCCCAAACCGTGTTTAATTTTTCCATAATTTTGTTTCAGAAATCGTTGTATTTAATTTATGACCTTAGTTCATATTTTGCTTGCTGATTTTGGAAGTCTTTTTTTATTCAGTTGTTTTCTTTCATCGTTCATCGATTGCATCTTTGATACCGTTCATCGTTTGTTTATTTGTCATTTGTTATTTTAGCCTTAAATTTTTTCCTCGCCTATCCAACATTTATTTCGACCACAAATAGATTCACTTTTTCATAAATATTTATAATGCGCCTTTTCATAATTTTTCACTACTGGGTCATACACAAATTTACCACCTGATTGTATTTCAATTATGTTTTACATCTTGAAAAACGTAACTCGAACAATCTTCACTTAAATGGGTGTAACTTTTATATATGATTTCAAATCGAACAATTTCTTTTTCAAATTCTTAGAGCAAATATATGCTTTTACCTCTCCTTGGCTTCGTTGGATTTGACAAATTTGCTAGCCAAATTTCCCTTGGAAGAAGACCTTTCTAACATCGTAAATTTCATTACTTTATTTCAGCCAACATCATGATTTTCCACAGAACACACTATTTTGCTTATTGATGTGAAACTTCTTGGCATCCCTGCTTTTGTGGTCCTGGTTAAAAGAAAAAAAAAGAAAATTCTAAAGAAAAATAAAAAATGACCGTAGAACCTTCTTCTGCAGTATTACATATGTGATGATCCTTTTGCTGATCTTTGGGCTATGTTCTATTGTCGATCTTTGCTGCCTTCTCAATTATTCAATATCTGGATTTGGATAAAGATTCAGCCAACAACTGAAATTACATACTTGGAATATTTCTTCAGTATTATTAACTGTTGTCGTGATTATAAATCCTGGGTACCTATGGTCTCGACTAAATCGGAAAGCTCGGTTACGAAGAACTGCCCTTCGTGCTATGGGCTCAGCTGAAGCCCATGAACGATTCAATCCCACCAAGTCCGAAAGATATGGTCCGACCATCTGAGGGTCGGAAGCACCCAAAGATCTGATCCAACCATCCGAAGGTCAGAACCACCCGAAGACCTTGTCCTGCCATTTGAGGGTCAAAACCACCTTAACCATCCAACCCATGGTTACTTTAGTCCTTTATTATTCACGTGGGGTTAAGGTAGAAACGTACTTCGTCGACGTGGTGTCTACAATAATGGTTTCCTTTGTTTATTGCGTAGTCCACAGTCTGTAGAGATAGACAGCAGGTGGTGATAGCCATATCTGTCCTTTGAAATGTTTCATGTTTGAGGGTCAGAACCACCGTAACCATCTGACCCATCGTTACCTTAGTCCTTTATTATTCGTGTGGGATTACGGTAGCAACTTACTTCGTAGACGTGGTGTCTACGATAGTGCTGACCTTTGTTTATTGCGTAGTCCACGGTCTATTGAGATAGGCGGCATGTGGTGTGACAGCCATGTCCGTCCTTTGAAATGCTTTACGTTCAAAGTATGTAGTAGTGCTGGAAGGTGCTGTGGATGTAGGAGGAAACTGGTGCCCAAAGTAATACGCTAGGAATTGACCTTGCCTTGTCCCAAAGCGTCTTGAGAACCCCTCTGTGCCCCAGCCTACATAGTTTTGTTTATCCTTGTATGAAGTAAAGTTAGAAGATAGCACACACATGTTCCTTGTGTTTGATAACCTTAGTAGTACTCTTATGGGAAACACTACAACAGTATTCCATGCACTTGCGGATTTATCTATAGACTAAGAAATACCAACACTCCTGTCCTCGAGCGCGTGGAGTGCCACAGACTTGATGATCCTGGGCAGCTAGAGCAGCGAGTAGAGCATGTGCTCCATGGTGAAGGCGATCTCAGAGACGTCCGCGAACAAGCGCCTGAGAAAGAACGCAATGTCGTGCGAACAGGCGCCTGCGAAAGAACGCAACGTCGTGCTTTAGGCGGTGGAACTCACAGCTCCCCTCTGCATCAACATCGATCAACTAAGTTATACAGCCTCAACAAAACAAAAAAAAAGGAAAGGGAAATAACATATACTAGCGTTGAGCTCGGCCAAGACTTTGGTCTTCTCAGCTCGGAGCTGGTCACCTTTCATCTGAGCCCGGAGGGCGTCGTCGAGTGTGAGCCTACGCTTCTCCCGCGTTCGGCCTGATAGCGAAAACGATGCACGTCATCCGTACACATATCTACCGTGCCCTGCTATGAGGATGTCGGCCTGAGCCTTCTGCAGCTCTTTGCGAAGGGCCTCCACCTCGGCCTAAAGCCTGTCGGCGGGCAATGGCTGACCCATCGTACAATAAAGTGCCTCCTACGAACAAAACATCCAATACTTTAACAAATGAACAAGCGGAATGTCAAAAAAAAAAAGACAAAGGATTAAGAGGCTTTTCCCAGCAGTCCGCGAGATCGGAGGCCTGGAGTCTATCACGCAGTCCTCCAGCTGGGGCAGCCCCTGGCTGAAGTGCGCGCTAACAGACAGTATAAGCCGGCTAACCGCGCCGACCTAGCCGTCGTAGTGCATGCAGGCAAGCACAGGTCACCGCGTAAACCAAAGGGATGTCAAGGCCCACCACCGAACCTTGAGGGTTTGAGGGCGGGATCGCAGCAGTGGTCGTCGAGCCCACCACCACAGCAGTTGACACAGCCACTTATCCGCTGCCGACACCAGTGTCCTCCTCACCCCTGGAAACAGCGGCTGGAGATAGCTCTACCACACCCTCCTTAGTCACAGCCCCCTCTGACCTTTGACCTCTATAGTCGTAGGGTAGGCAACCTTTCTTCTTTTACCTCTAGCTCAGCGGCCAGTCGATCTTCGGCCAACGGAGGTGGCCGTGACACCAATTGCGGCGCCACCTCGTGCAGGTGGCTTGTTCTTTGGCCTCAGAGGCCCTACCTTGCATAGGGCAGCCCCCCCCCCCAGGATTTCTTAGTGTCGATAGACGATAGAGGCCTGCCAAGGCAGATGCAGACACACGAGTTCAATATACAAACTGAGTAGTGAAAACATCAACAATGAAATATGAGTATGAAGACTCATGCCACCGACCGATGAATCGGGAAGGAAAGACTATGGCTCGGTGTTAGCTTCGTGACTTTTGAAGTCTTCAAAAAGGTATTAATGGATTTTAATGATAGAGTGAACACCATTGGTAATTGGTGTGATTTTAGGCTCCACCCAGCAAATTCTAAATCATTATGGTGGGCATCCTCGGTGGATGACAAAGAGGATTCCCAAGAAGAGGAGTACCGGGTAAAGATGGACCAAGGCTAATGACTTGGTAGAAAGTTCATAGAATCGCTGATACTATTAACGGGGGTCAAGTAATTTCTCTCGGGTCATAGAAGTGTTATAAGTTATAAATGCTCTAAGTTGCCTCAGAAAGCACTTAAGATGACAGAGGAACCAACCTTGGTCGAAGCCGAAGTCAAGTTCAAGGCGATGATTTAGTTTCAGCTTCAGAAGCAGTCACCGGACAGCTTCAGAGCTTTTCATGTAGGCGTTGAGGTATACTGAGGAGGTAATATTACAGTTCTATGCCTCCCTGTGGATCTACCCCGATAGGTCTCACTTTTGGTTCATGTATCGAAGGGACCCGCATCGCTTTAAGAGATCTGATGTCATAACAACTTTGGAGTTCTTATCTCCAGAGACACGGATCCAGGCGCAAATGCATCCAAATTTCTTGCCATCCTACAGACCTTTTGGAGGGATGAAGCGAGGCGATGAGAGGATGAGTATTGCGTACCTGCCACCACATGGTGAGCATTACTCTAGGCACTCCCTGAGGCTTACACACGAGGTGGGAGTGTTGAGGGGTTGCTGGGTAGGTCTATTGCCCCAAGGGCTAGCTACAGAGAGTGAGTGATCATTCTACATTAGTGGTTGTTATGCTTTCTGCAGAGGCATGAGATATTTGATTTGGTAGATCTATTGCTTGCTCAGATAGAGGATGTGATCTATGAGGGGATAGGAGCTCGACGGCTACCATTTGCTCCTTATATATGCTAGCTGTTGAGGAGAGCTGGTGTTATAACTGATGAGGAGTATGCTACGTTGCATGATATCACTATAGCCTTCAATCCAGCTGAGCCATCTGACTCAAGGGTTCATCAAGTGTTTGCTTCACAGAGCACCCCTGGAGGAGAGGAAACCACAACCTCTGAGGAGTTTGAGTATGAGGTTGAGGCTTCGGAGGCAATACAACCGGGGCTGGGAGTACTAAGGCTCCAAGTTAGGCAAGAAACCTACCTCTCGTGCCACTATTAACTTGCACTAGCTGCCAAACTTGATTCTGTTGAGGCAAAGCAGGCCGAGAAGAGGAGCTATAGGCAGGAGTTCGAGGAGAGGATCATGTGTGAGAGGGATGAGTTTGAGAAGAGGATTTGACTCGAGCGCCTCCAGATTGAGGAGAGGCTGAGGATGGAGGGAGTGTTTGCCGAGGAGGCAACAGGACAGAGAGTTTCACAAGAGGTAGCAACGCACTTAATTGGAGATGGCAGCAGCCATATCATATATATCTGCCAGATTCGAAGCGATGACATCTTACCTCTGGGGGATCAATATGCCACCTCTTTAACGACTACGCTACCGGGTCCCCTACCACCACAACTACAGCCTACAGCACCATAGCCTTAGTATTCTTCGGTGCCAGCATTTGCAGCTCAGCTATAGCAGAAGCAGCAACCCAGTTTTAGCACACTACTGTCAGCTCCAACATCACCATTTATACCATAAGGAGTAGCCAACACCTCAGCGAGTACTAGTGGAGTGTGTGTTTCTGCTACAACTTCTTAGTTCTCCTCGGTTTATTTGTTCTCCATGTCGGCACTTTTTGCATCCGCTGAGCCCAGATTCATAGTTCTGGCTTTGAAGACAGGGATAGTTGTGTGTAATTCTCTGTTAGCACCAAGAGCACTTTCATTCGATGCTACCACAGCTTAGTCAACTCTGATAGAGCCACCGCCACAGGTTTAATAATTAGAGCCTACCACCACCGTAGCCGAGCAGTCAAGCACTGCAGATGAGGTAGCCTTCTGATAGCAGCCAACTACAGATGTCCAAACAGGCCGCCAGCATAGCCCGACCCGAGCATAAAATGGCACGGCCCACTTCATAATTGGGCCGTGCCGTGCAGGGCCACGTGCACCGGCTCCGGCCCATGGCACTGCACGAAAGTGCTTAGCCGTGCCGAGCCGGCCCGATAATCACGTTGACCCACTAGGGCACGTCGGCCCAGTAATGCATGCCAGTCCATATTCCACACTAGCTGCCGCGCACCGTGGCCTGCGCCAGATCTCGGTGACCGAAGGCGCGGGACTAGCGCGCGAAGGTTCGGAGGTGCGGGGTGCCAAGCGACGGCGCCCGACGGCCGACGACAGAGCAGGGCGGTAGAAGACAACGCGGAGAGGTAGGGAACGATGCGGGCACGGGGTGGGGCGGCGGCGGCGCAAGTGAGGGGACGAGTGGCGGCGTAAGCGTGGGCGACAACATGGGCGCAGGGCGATCGTGATAGCACTAGTGCGGGGCGACACTGGACAACTGAGCGCGGAAGCCTGCGACAACGCGAGCACCAGGTGAAGACGTGGACGACGGCGCGCGGAACCCTAGAAGGCCATTTTATGTTTAATTCAGTTAACGGGCTGGAAAATCGTTAACGGGCCGTGCTGGTTAGCGGGCTTCACACGGTGAGGACTAATCGGGCCGTGCCTGTGCCGCCCATCGGGTTGGCCTCTCGGCCTAGGCACCGGGCATGATATTCCTCCGGCCGTGCCGTGCTTGGGCCGGGCCAAATATTCTGTGCTTTGAGTCGGCCCCTGAAGCACAGCCCGTTTGGCCATCTCTACAGCCTATACTTTAGAGGAGACAGCTCAGGCCCTTGCCACAGCCCATTCAAATCAGCCAGATTCATCTGATGGGAAGGAGTATTCCCCAACATCGTTGTCTAGCTTGAGTGCTTTTGTTGATTCTGAGTAGCCAGAAGTTGATGAGTTAGCAGCAGCCGTGTCGACGCCAAAGATGCAGCCACCAACCGTCACTGCAACCAACTCTCCAGCCGCGTCAGCTCAGGACTAGATTCTTCTAGGTCTACTGGTCGGTGTCACACCCGACAATTTACATTTTGGGATTTGAACCATCATCAGCCCTTTTCGTATTCTTGAGACTCAAAATGAAAAAAAAAATATGGCCACTATACTCTCAAATGCTCTCGTCCCCTTCAACTTCTCCACCATCCCCTTACCGTCCCAGCATATTCACACTCTTCTGTCCACTCTAAAACCTCTCCTATACATCCCGCGTCCTCCCCCACCGCCCTCAACTTCCTTCCCTCACAGCCAACTCATGAGCAGCCACAAATCATCTCATTTCTGTACGTTTTCCTGGCGATTCATCCAACAAAATTCAACCAAAGTTTACCAGGAGGTGCGCCTTGATGTCCTCTACAACATATCCAAAAATCAAGGTAATTGGAACTCTGTAGCTTCCGAGATCTTGATCACAATGACTACTGCTCCTTGTTCTGGACGGGTCCAGCATGTGAGTTTGTAATTCCTTCCTTTCTATTCTCAATTTCGGCTATCACTTGATACATATGTTGTACCAACTTGTGTTTCAGAAATTTTCCTTCATCATCACCGAAGGATTCTCCAGGAATCACTATGGTTCCTTCAGCAACGCAATTGCTTCATCAACTGCGACTGTAGGACGTTATTCCAATTCAATTTGTTGATCTCCTTTTTAGGTGAAATACTGTCCAAATAATCATTTGTCTATTGTGTTCCACATATTAGGCACATTCCTATTCATATACTTTTGTGAATATTGCAGCCAATCAGCGGGAACGCGTGTATCTTTGTAGTGTTGTTTCTGTACAGACAGGCATGTTGCAGCCTTTCACTGCCTGTTATCACCTAATTCCTTAAAGTTTTTTGCTGTAGAATAATCCTTGGTGACTTCCCCAAAGCTTGTTATCACTCCATAACGATGCTTCAGTGTTGCATATGATCCTTAGTTGTTTCTTGCTTGTTTCGTTGTTAGTGGTTGCGCGAAGAGAAGAATGCAAGTCCGAATCAACAAGGATAAGAAGCGAAGATCAAAGACCGCAAAGCAGCATTTTGAGAGAAGTGTCCTTGACCACATTGTACCTACTAGGATGACATAGGAATTTAGGAAATGCATGATAGTTGTTGATGTTTTATTCACCGGCACAGTAGAATTTCTGTATAAGGAAGGATTCATGCGCTCTTCTTGCCGATGTGGCCTAGTCTACAGAAGAGTCAGAGATTTGACCAGGTTCGGGCCACCGTGAAGGTTTAATACCCTACGTCTAGGGTGAATCATATGAACTCGAGAAAAGAGGTTACAAAGGCGGTGGAGTCCCTGCGCGAGCAAAAACCCTAGAATGTGTGCATGGATGTGTTTCATCTGTTGTACAGTGTGTTGTCTCGTGTCGTCTAAGGCCCCCGACGCACCCTTACATAGGGGTTGGGCTGGGGTCACAAGGCTTGCAGCCTATTAAATCGGGTGGTCCCCTGACGTGTGGGCCTGCAAGCATCTCAAGGATTAGTCTTTGGCGTCCAGAGATGTCCCCTCGTCCGTCCTTTGTCCAACGCAGGAGGGACAAAAGTAGCTTTTCCATCTGATGCACAGCGTCAGGAATCTCTGTGCCTATCGGGGGTTGGTTGCCGAGGTGGTGCCTAACCTCGGGGGATCGGACGCGTAAGGCGGTTCTCCGACCATCTGATGGTCAGGTTTTGTCTTCATGCGGCTCCGACTCTCATGTGGCTGGGCCAGATCTTCTTCCGCATCTGACCATCGAGAGACAGATGTCGTGTTCCGGTGGTCCCGATCCTCGAGGGGTCAGGTTAGCTCTTCGGGGCTTGGCATAGTGAAGTCCTTTGTAGGCCATGGCTTGGCCCTTGAGCCATGATTCATAGCTGGGCTTTCGTATTTATCCTGGGGCCATAGATACCCGGGATATATGATCTCAACAATAGTCGTAAATTGAAATCCTATGTAGGGTTCACTTAAATTTTCCTCATTATTCCTTGAAACTGGTTCGTAGTAAATAGGTGCGTTGGTTGGTTGTTTTTACGCTTAGCCTTGCTGTCGTAGTTGGGTTTTGGTAAAACTTGTACTACTAAAATTGATTAATGATATATTTGCAACTTGATCATCTTCATTTTAAATAAAATAATAATGATTTAATGTATAGAGAATCTGAGCAAGTTGGATGATATGGTATGCTACTCTTGGATATTATTCGGTGTTTATGGTATGTGCTAGTGCCTCCTCTAGATTCTATGGATCGGTTCGTGAATCATTAAACTCGACTATATAGCACAGCCACAAGTCTTACAAGGGTATGCTTGGCTCACTAATTGTGTTTTCCTAGTTCAGTGTGCACCATGTGGCGGTGTAGTTCCGCAGGAGGGGGTTTTTGTGACGGAGGTAAAATAGACTCCATGGATGTCGTGGCGGTGAAACCATAGCGGATGCATATGGGCTGGGCGACACCTTGTAAAGGCTTTGTAGTGATCTTCTAGTCTCACACCTAAGTGTGTTAGTTGTTAGCTTCATGACCTTTGAAGTCCCCTAAAAGATATAAATTGATTTTGGTGATTGAGTGGATACCATATGATGAGGCCATCCCATCATTGGATACACACAATGCTCCTCCACCTACGAAAGATGGTCCAATCACAAAGAGCTCGTGCACGACAATTGAATTTAGAGGTGAACTCGTTCCTAAATACGTGTCTTTCTTTATCTGAGAATAGATTGCTACCTAATAATTTTATCATGATTAGGAACCTTGGAGAGGGTCAAGGGAAGCATGATTTTATTTCAGAGTCTCTGTCCAAGCTGTGTTTAGCCTTTGCATAATTTTATTTCAGAATATGTAGTGTTGAGTTTCTGTCCCTAGTTTGTGTTTTGGTTGCTGGATTCGAAATCTTTTTGCATCCAGTTGTTTGCCTTCATCGTTCATCGTTTGCATCATTCAGATTTGTTACTGTGTTTATATCTGTTATTTGTTTTCTTTTCATTGACATTTTATCCCACTTACCCTGTAACACCTTGCGTTTCTTAAAGTCAAGGAATAAAAAAATATATATTTACGAACAATTCGAAAGTTAAAATTCAAGTTCGAAAGAGAATTCGGAAGTCAAAAATTTAAAGTTACAAAGATGAAAGAAAATCCAAGTCATTAATTCAAATTTCGATTTGAATTCAAATTTAATAGTAAGAGTTCTACTTTAGCAATAAAAGTGCTTGGAATAGGAAAAACAAATATCTTACTTGAAAATGATTAAATTCCCGAAATTATAAAAGTTTAGTAACGTTTCATTCAAGTTATTGGGGCACAAATCTTAATTCCTATTCCTTAACGATTGCCTATATTCTGAATTCTGTAAATTAAAATCTAGTTCGAAGTTGGTCTTGACCCAAAAACAAAAGTTGTTCTTCCCAAAAATTTTCTTCCTCCTTGCCAAATTTCAAGATTTTTCAGTACTGTGGAGGTGGTCTTTTCAGACCTTGGAAACTGGTTAACTCCTCTGCCATCAGCAGATTTCTTTTATGTCAGCTTAACAGTTAGCCGTTTTCAAAATTCTATAGCTCGTAGTATTTTTGGGATGTGCCTGTGCATGTTGGTAGGACAGGAGAAGACTTTGTCAAGAACATCTCGACCAAGTTTCATTCACAACAGAGCTCAGGATATATTTCCTTAGCACCCCAGAAGTTGGTTAACTGATCCGCTTTCAGCAGATTTTTCCAAGTTTCCTAATGGGTTAACCAGTTTAAAAATTCAATATCTTTCGCTTTCTTTTGTATCCGCCGGTGCATGTTTGTTAGGGTGGAGAACACAGGATGGACAACTATTTCCTCCAAGTTTCAAAATATTCAAAGCACCGGAAGTGTTCCTTTTGGAACCCCTAAAATGGTAAACTATCTGAACGTGCAGCAGATTTTCCCCAAGCCTCCTTATCAATTAGCAATTTTCAAAATTCCATATCTCTCACAGTCCTTTGAAAAACTCTGTGCATGTCGTTTATGTTGTAGAACATATATTACAGGTTCATCCTACCTAGTTTCAACTCAATCCAAGTATATATATGCTCATTCCGCTTTTGTCCCGAAAATGCTTAAGTATTAAGCTCGATAGAACTCCTATTTACATGTGGGGCCCGCCTGTCAGCCTTTCTTCTTCCCCAGTTTCCTACCAACAGAAGCCACCCCTGCCCCTCTGTATACGATACTTTCTCCAGCGCACGGCACCCCCTCCCCATCTCTTCTCTCCCTCACCCCTCTCTCCCCCTGTCATGCGAGCTCCCTGCCAAGCTAGATGCTACCATTGCAACACGTCCGGAGCCGCCCAAGTCAGCAGATCCGAGCCCCACAACCTCCTCTTGCATTTCCCCAAGAATCCCCGCTCATCCCGGTCTTGTACCAACCGGACTTCGAAACTTCCCCCAATCTCCGGCGAAATCCAGTGGAATCCGGTGAGAATCTTCAATTTCCCCCTGGTTTCAGCCTCGCTTTTACCTGGCACATCCCCTAGGCCGGTTAATCGACCACATCCACGGACTTTTGTGCAGGGAATCCAGCTCCCTCACTGTTCTTCCTTGGAGCCTGCAGTACCTCACCGATGACGACCCATCTACGGCCATCCTCGACGACTACAGCACCTATGCCGGTCTTCTCCTCACCGTTGTGAAGCTTTAGGAGCAAGCCGCATCAGGTTTCGTCCACTGCGCGTGCCATGCGCAAACGTCGAAGCTCGCCGCTCTCCAACGCATTCCACCGGTCTAGCTCCGGTGAGCTGCGCCCCTCGGCAACACCACCAGAGGACTCCTTGTGTTGTTGTGAATATTTTGGTGTCGGTCCAGTTGAGTTTTGGCATTGGGAAGCAGTTTCGGCTGCCGTGCCACCGCACGCTGGCCAGCGGCCACCCTGGACGGTTGGCTGGAGTTCCGAGAATCCCCTGTGGTCTCCTCAGTGCAGTGGGGTTTATTTATTTTCTTAACTTAATTGTTAATTGCCAGAAAATGCGAGAAAAGTCTAAAAAAAATCATATCTAATGCATTTTTACTTGTAAAATTACAACTAATACATCATTGGAATCCGTGTGACTTGAAGAATAATTTTGGAGCTATCAAATATTCATTGACAGCATTAAGATTAAGAATAATCCGACACATGAAGTAAAGTGCAACTCAAATTGTATATCTCTATTTTTCCATGCATGATTAAATTCTGGTTTTCGGCATGCATTGTCATCATGGCATATCATGACTTATGACCAAGTTCTATATTTTAATTTCTAAGGTAATTTATCAATAACTACTTTATCTTGCTCTAGTAGTATTTTAATTGTAATAAAATAATTCAGTAAGAGAAAATCCTAAAACTTGGTTGAAAAATCCCTCATGCTAATACTAGTGACAGTAAATACCTTGGAATTTATTTCCTTTCACAACCATGTTAATACTATTGAATTGATAATCACATGTGTAACTCAATTAATCTTTAACAATCTGTTTATGTATATTCCTTTCCATGCCCGCATGTTTTTGTTTCTGTCCAGTACCATGTTTAGGATAGTTTTCCACCCTTTTAATATGGTTCTCAAGTTTAGCGTGTGTTAAGGAATTATCAAATAGGTTTATATATGATTAATTTAATACTCCTCATGTTTGCATTACCCATTCTGAAACCAATTTGATTTATGAGTGATTTATGCCACATTGTTGCCGAGTCATCAACATTAGCCCAATTCCCTTGCCATTGCTTAATACTTCAATAATATTGAGGCACTTGTGATTCAGTAATTTCTTCTAGTCAGTAAAAAGAACTTATCTAAATTTAAATAATTAAATAAAATTTTATATCATTTCTGCATGGTGCCAGAGCCTCAGCATCTTAAAGTTCCTTGCGTTCTCATATCATTCTTCCTTCCGTTTCATTTATGCACATCTTGCATTCCATTTAGGAAACGTCGAAGAGAACATGGACAAGGCTAATGCTGAGGACATCGCTGTTGAAACTGACTTTGTTGATGAGTGTGCTAACCCTCTTCAAACCCAAGGCAAGCCCTGGTGCATTAACCCTGTTTTTAATATTTTTGTTTTATCGCTGTGTATGGTTAATGTACTGTGCATTAAGTCTTTAGGAGTTGAAGGAAAACATAGACTGCAAGATAGTATCCTATATCCTGGTTAAGTGTCTTTGGTATAGGTAACTCGATGTAGAGCTGGGTTATGAGTTATAGTTAACGTTAAAAGTCGAGCGAATGAGAAACTTCAATTGCGAGATTTTGGATGCTACTTTGGTTTCAAGAGAATTGACATGAAGGGACAAGGCTGGTTTAGCTTATCACACAAATGATGAATGTGAGACCGGACAGGGAAGTGTAGGTTGGCAACAGGAGGGGAGTCCTATGTGCGATAGCCCTATATTTGTCAGTTAAGGACCGGTCGAGTGTGGCCCTGTTGAGCAAGTTTAAATAGTAGGTTACATACTGGATATATGGAACACAGGGAACTGATGTAGCACAATGCCGTAGTGGTTGGAGGAACCCTACCTCTCCTTGGTTTGGAGTTGAGAGAGACTTGGGGCTGGCCATGGATAGGCTCTGGGAGATATTGCATGGGGACCATGTTCTCGGGAGACGTAGGCTTATCGGACCGGCCCTATGGGTTGCGTGAAAGGTTGCCACGTGCGGCTTCTGGAAAGCACGTACATATCCTGTAACTCAGGTTTCTACAGCTGGATGTAAATCGATTATAATCACTGCCCCTCACAGTAACGAGTACCGCATGTCTCACTGAGTTACATCGTAGTAAGAATGTGAATGATGGAGTTAATGTGATTTGTTTGATTATATTTATCAAAAATTTGTTGGCAACCATGTTTAATGTAGTTATAGTGCAAACTAAATTTACATTTGCCCTACATTTAATCTACGACTAAAACTTAAAGATAAGGATCCAATATATTATCTCTATATTTTTGCAAAAGAGCCTACCCCATAGTGAGCCTATTGATGCTTAGGAGTCGGCTGTAGATGACCACGTTAGATGGGTAAGTCTTGCTGAGTAATTAGTACTCATGGTTTGTTGTTTTCCTCTTTTTGTGTGTAGACTTTTCTACAGGTTGGTGTGACTGCTGCGGCAAGATGGTGTGGGAAGGTGGACCCCTGCGGACTGGTCTATTGACTGGGTTCCCTCTTCACCTACATCTGGTCGCGAGGATTGAAGCATATCTTAGGGCGAGACATGTCTCAAGTTTAGGAAACCATCGAGTGTATCACCGTTGTGTATCGCTTCCGCTCTGTTTAAAACTCTGTTTTTAAATATCTATCCTAAGACAACTTGAACCTTATTGTAAGACTTTAAATTAGTTTCCTATAATATATTTTATCACTCGTGTTGTACTATTTAGATATTGTAGTTCAATATCACTCGATATAATCCTGCAGGCAAGCTGCCTATGATTTTGAGGCGGTTCTGCCACAGCGTGGTATGAGAGCTAGATCGGGGTAAGTACAACTAAAAACAGGTTATTTCCGAAAATTCCGATGATGTACGAGTTAATAAGCTCACATAAGGACTATATCAGTGTAGTTGACAGGTGGCAATGCTAACTTTTGCATTCATGCATTTTACTTTCAGTTGTTACTATTCTTGCAACGACATGACTACGTCCAGGTAAGAAGGTAAGGTATGCACTCGAATGGGGTGAAACTCGAGGGCTCATCCATACAAGGTTCAGGGGTATGAAGTGTCCCGTACAACGATCAATACAGAAAGTGAATATGTTCTTCGGAATATATGAAATATTTTTCTCCTAATAGGGAGAGCGGCCATTCACCACCTAATGGTAAGTGTGGACCTCTTGCCGTGTGATGCAAATCACGGTGAAAAGGACACAAATCAAATTTTTGGGGCTGCAACCGGTACGGGACAGAACAAGGGTCGTTCTATTTTTCCTTGCTCTTGATCAGAAAAAGGTCAAGCAAATTTGTCACTTGTACAGTAGTCTCAATTTCAAATCTGAACTTGTACCAAATTGTACTTGTATCCTTGAATTCTTTTCGAAATTGGCTGTCAAATTTTGAAGATCCTACATCTTTCTTGTGTGCACCATATTTGAGCAAAACCTGAACTAACATAACCTCGATTTGAAACTAATCTTCCCTGACATCTAGATGTGAGGAAAAATCTTGTAACATTAATCAGCCTTGTTGAGCCAGATTGTCTTCATAACTCATGTACTTGTACCACCTTATTCTTGCTCAATCTAATGAAACATAATGGCATAACTCCTAGTGCACTCTTATGACTCCATTGTACACATTTTTGTTACTCCATGCATTTTCTCATAACATAATTACATTGCACCATTCTGCATGTGCATCATAATGGCATGAGGCATCATGGTATATGCACCATATCATCATCATTCATGATCGCATCATGCAATATGCATCATTGCCTCATTCATCATCACAGCATGCAATGTGCATCATTCGGCACCATAGCATGTGCACCATGTTATTATGTATATGCACCATTGCATGAACATCTTCTCATGAGGGCATTGCATCATTTGAGGCATGTCATGCACTATGAATAAAACAACATTGTTCACCAAATATTAAAGGTGCATACATAAAACTTCTAACCATGAGCAAGAATGAGGTAATTCCATGACTCCTTGAATTTATCACTAAGAACCTTGCTATTCAAAGCAAGTCATGGCTGCTTCACGAACCTCATGAGCCCTATGGACCAACTTATATAGCTGTATCCTCACTCTAATATATCTGATGAGTTGTTGTCCCATTTTGACTTCTTCTAACTTGATATTCTTGAAGCTGAATCAACTCTCTATTTGCTTCATATAACTTGGTCTAGTCGCCTTTGGGACGAGCTTAACGAGTTTCGTAAAGCTCTCCTAGATTTCTCTCTAGCATCATTCACTTGAACCAAATTTTCTTAAATTACTCGTTATATCATACTACCATCAAGTATGCACGATCCTGATATACCTAGTACAAGTGACCTATCTGAAACCTCTTTAGCCACAATGTTCATATTGTAGCATAACTTACTCTTTTCGTTCCTGCCCATAAGATGCTATTCATGATTATTCTTTGATGTCCTAAAGTATCTAGAAACCACAAAACTACTAGTTATGCCTTGAAACATGCTTTTTCTTGACCTAAAGTAGACCAATTGATATGGTAACAGTTTTGCAATATCATCTTGTTGCTCTCTATCTTGAATTAGTGGCCCCTTGACTTTGTTGGTCGTATTGCTCTTCACAATTATAGTTTTGAGATTCGAATTGTGCCGGTTCACCCGGACGCTTCTCGAAAGCCATAAGATGACACCTTTTTTCTCGCTGTGGATAAGGGAATCTAATTATAACATTCTTTTGAAAAGATGGCATATTTTTCAGAATACGCAACTGGAAGGAAGAAGGTTGTACATGGAATCCCTTGTCTAGACAACTAACCATATATTTTCTCTCAAACCTATATATTACCCTAATTTAAGCCTGACACCGGATCACTTATTTTCGGCATGATGATGATCATGTAATTCCAATTCGACTCTTGTGAGTAGTCAAACCTCCACATCAATCTCCCACCTATCCTTGCTTTTAAATTTGTGCGGTGGTAGGTGTTTAATGTAAGTGCAGACCCCTATCCATCTCGATTACCTCCCCTTCATCTCAATTTATCCTAGGGATTGAATTCTTCATTTGAAGCATACCTTAAGATCTCGTTCTCTTTGACCCCCACCCAATCTGGAATATAGAATATAGCCATTCTTATGCTGATACTACCTCGCCTCTTACTGTTTTCTTTAATTCAATTATTATATCCATTCAGCCAATATCTAAAGATATCACTCCTTCTCCTTCCTCTTTCATTTTAAATCTCGGGACGAGATTTCTTTAAGGGGGGAGGGCTGTAACACCTTGCGTTTCTCGAAATCAAGGAATAAAAAAAATATATTTATGAACAATTCAAAAGTTAAATTCAAGTTCGAAAGAGTATTCAAAAGTCAAAAATTTAAAGTTCCAAAGATGAAAGGAAATCCAAGTCATTAATTCAAATTTCGATTTGAATTCGAATTTAATAGTAAGAGTTCAACTTTAGTAATAAAAGTGTTTGGAATAGAAAAACTAAGATCTTACTTGAAAATGATTAAATTCCCGAAATTATAAAAGTTTAGTAAGGTTTCATTCAAGTTATTGGGGCAGAAATCTAAATTCCTTTTCCTTAACGATTGCCTATATTTTGAATTCTATAAATTAAAATCTAGTTCGAAGTTGGTCTTGACCCAAAAATAAAAGTTGTTCTTCCCAAAAATTTTCTACCTCCTTGCCTGATGAGGACATCACACCCATTCCAACCGTTGATGGACCAATCACTCAAGCTCGTGCACGTGAAATCAATTATGTGATTCTGCTTATGAATAAGGGAGAGGACACAAATGCAAGAGGAGTCTTGCAGGAAGATCGCGGGCTCCTAAACAATACCAGATTGTGACGACCACCACAACTTCAAACAAATTCCGATTTTGGTGTTTAAGCACTTGTTGGAAAGCTCCTCACGTCTCCTTTCCAACGGATCCAGCCTCATCATCATACCATATCGGAGTCAGAGACAACCGTCATTTTAAAACAGAAGGTGCTGCATCACCCAAACTTGGGCCGTTGGCCCGTGTATCAAGTTGAGCTCATTAGGGGCGCGTCCTAGGGTTTGAGGGCGACCCCCAGCACCCTTGTGGACGTCCTCCCCCCTATTTAAAGGTCTCAGTCGCCACCAAGAACATTTGGGTTTTTTTTGTTATAGTTTACCTCTTTGCAAACTTTTCTGATTTTCAGTTGTGTCCAACGACCACCTGTTAGACAGCCATTTGAGAACCCCACATTTGAAGAGATTTCTGGTTTGCCACATCTTGTTCTTGCTTGTTCTTCAATTACTTGCAGAAATTGATCTTCGTGATCAGGTTGATCTTGCTGTTTCGGCGAGGTCAATAACCATTCGGAGTTGGTTCTGCGATTGCTAAGGCGCACACGACCTGTTCGTTTGTAGTCGAATCGTGAGGGTTAACTCTACCAAATCGATATTTATCACATCACCGAAAGATCGGGCACTCAAGTACTATCATTGCCAAATTTCATGATTTTCAGTACTGTTGAGGTGGACTTTTCAGACCTTGGAAACTGGTTAACTGCTCTGCCTTCAGTGGATTTCTCTTGTCCGTTTAACAATTAGCCGTTTTCAAAATTCTATAGCTCGCAGTATTTTTGGAATGTGCCTGTGCATGTCGATAGGATAGGAGAAGACTTTGTCAAGAACATCTCTACCAAGCTTCACTCACAACAGAGCTCAGAAGATATTTTCTTAGGGCCCCAGAAGTTGGTTAACTGATCTGCTTTCAGCAGTTTTTTTCAAGTTTCCTTATGGGTTAACCAGTTTAAAAATTCAATATCTTTCGGTTTGTTTTGAATCCGTCTGTGCATGTTGGTTAGGGTGGAGATCACAGGATGAACAACTATTTTCCTCAAGTTTCAAAATGTTTAGAGCACCGAAAGTGTTCCTTTTTGGAACCCCTAAGATGGTAAACTATTTGAACCATCTAACCTTGTAGCAGATTTTCCCAAGCCATCTTATCAATTAGCAATTTTCAAAATTCCATATCTCCCACGGTTCTTTGAAAAACCCCGCGCATGTCGTTCATATTGTAGAACATATGTTACAGGTTCATCCTACCTAGTTTCAACTCAATTCAAGTATATTGCTCATTCCGCTTTTGTCCCAAAACTGATTAAGTATTAAGCTCGACAGAACTCCTATTGACATGTGGGGCCCGTCTGACAGCACCTCTCCTTCCCCGGTTTCCTTCCTCCAGAAGCCACACGCTTGCCCCTCTGTATACGATACTTTCTCCAGAGCACGGCACCCCCTCCCCATCTCCTCTCTCCCTCACCCCTCTCTCCCCCTGTCATGCGAACTCCCTGCCAAGCTAGATGCTACCATTGCAGTACGTCCAGAGACGCCCAAGTCAGCAGATCGGAGCCCCACAGCCTCCTCTTGCATTTCCCGAAGAATCCCCGCTCATCCCCGTCCTGTACCAACTGGACTTTGAAACTTCCCCCAATCTCCGGCGAAATCCAGCCGAACCGGTGAGAATCTTCAGTTTCCTCCTGGTTTCGGCCTCCCCTTTACCTGGCACATCCCCTTGGCCGGTTAATCAACCACATCCATGGACTTTTGTGCAAGGAATCGGGCTCCCTCACTGTTCTTCCTTGGAGCCTGCAGTACCTCGCTGATGATGACCCATCCATGGCCATCCTCGACGACTACAGCACCTATGCCGGTCTTCTCCTCACCGTTGTGAAGCTTTAGGAGCAAGCCGCATCAGGTTTCGTCCACTGAGCGTGCCATGCGCCGATGCCGAACCTCGCCGCTCCACGACGCATACCACCGGCCTAGCTCCGGTGAGCTGCGCCCCTCGGCAGGACCACCAGAGGACTCCTTGTGTTGTTGTGAATATTTTGGTGTCGGTCTAGTTGAGTTTTGGCATTGGGAAGCAGTTTCGGCTGCCACGCCGCCTCACGCCAGCCACCGGCCACCATGGCCAGCCGGCTGGAGCTCCGGGAATCCCCTGTGGCCTCCTCAGTGAGGTGGGGTTTATTTATTTTCTGAACTTAGTTGTTAATTGCCCGAAAATGCGAGAAAAGTCTTAAAAAAATCATATCTAATGCATTTTTACTTGTAAAATTACACCTAATACATCATTGGAATTCGTGTGACTTGAAGAATAATTTTGGAGCTATCAAATATTCATTTACCACATTAAGATTAAGAATAATCAAACACATGAAGTAAAGTGCAACTTAAATTAATGTACATCATTCTGACTTTTGGCATGCATTGTCATCATGGCATATCATGACTTATGACCAAGTTCTATATTTTAATTTCTAAGTAATTTATCAATAACTACTTTATTTTGCTCTAGTAGTATTTTAATTGTAATAAAATAATTCAGTAAGATTAAATCCTAGAACTTGGTTGAAAAATCCCTCATGCTAATACTAGTGTACAGTGAATACCTTGGAATTTATTTCCTTTCACAACCATGTTAAGACTATTGAATTGATAATCACATGCGTAACTCAATTAATCTTTAACAATCTGTTTATGTATATTCCTTTCCATGCCCGCATGTTTTTGTTTCTGTCCAGTACCGTGTTTAGGATAGTTTTCCACACTTTTAATATTGTTCTCAAGTTTAGTGTGTGTTAAGGAATTATCAAATAGGTTTATATATGATTAATTTAATACTCCTCTTGTTTGCACAACCGATTCTGAAACCAATTTGATTTATGAGTGATTTATGCCACATTGTTGCCGAGTCATCAACGTTAGCCCAATTCCTTTGCCATTGCTTAACACTTCAATAATATTGAGGCACTAGTAATTCAGTAATTTCTTCTAGTCAGTAAAAAGATATTATCTAAATGGAAATAATTAAATAAAATTTCATATCATTTCTGCATGGTGCCAGAGCCTCAGCATCTTATAGTTCCTTGCGTTATTATATCATCCTTGCTTTCGTTTCATTTATGCACATCCTGCATTCCATTTAGGAAATGTCGTAGAGAACATGGAGAAGGCTAATGCTGAGGACATCGTTGTTGGAACTGACTTTGTTGATGAGTGTGCTAACCCTGTTCAAACCCAAGGCAAACCTCAGTGCATTAACCCTGTTTTTAATATTTTTGTTTTATCACTGTGTATGGTTAATGTACTGTGCATTAGGTCTTTTATGAGTTGAATGAAAACATAGACTGCATGATAGTATCTTATATCCTGGTTAAATGTCTTTGGTACAGGTAACTCGATGTAGAGCTGGGCTATGAGTTGTAGTCAACGGTAGAAGTCAAGTGAATGAGAAACTTCACTCGCGAACTTTAGGATGCTGCTTTGGTTTCGGGAGAATTGACATGAAGGGACAAGGCTGGTTTAGCTTATCACACAAATGATGAATGTGAGACTGGACAGGGAAGTGTAGGTTGGCAACAGGAGAGATGTTCTGTGTGCGATAGCCCTGTCTGTGTCGGTTAAGGACCGATCGTGTGTGGCCCTGTTGAGCAAGTTTGAACAGTATCGGTTACATACTGGATATATGTAACCTAGAAAACTGATGTAGCACAATGTCATAGTGGTTGGACGACCCTACCTCTCTTAGGTTTGGAGTTGAGAGAGACTTGGCGCTAGCCATGGATAGGCTCTAGGAGCTATTGCATGGGGACCATGTTTTCGGGAGACGTAGGCTTATCGGAACAGCCCTATGGGTTGTGTGAAAGGTTGCCACGTGCGGCTTTTGGGAAGCGCGTACATGTCGTGTAATTTGGGTTTCACTAGGTGAATGTACATCGATTATAATTGCTGCCCCTCACAGTAACGAGTACCGCTTGTCTCACTGAGTTACATCGTAGTAAGAATGTGATTGATGGAGTTAATGTGATCTGTTTCATTATATTTATCAAAAATTTGTTGGCAACCATGTTTGATGTAGTTGCAGTGCAAACTAAATTTACATTTGCCCTACATTTAATCTACGGCTAAAACTTGAAGATAAGGATTCAATATATTAGCACTATATTTTTACGAAACAGCCTACCCCCGAGTCAGCCTATTCTTGCTTAGGAGTCAGCTGTAAATGGCCACTTTTGACGGGTATGTCTTGCTGAGTAACTAGTACTCACAGTTTGTTGTTTTCTTCTTTTTGTGTGTTGACTTTTCTACAGTTTGGTGTGACTGCTGGCGCAAGGTGGTGTGGGAAGGAGAGCTCCTTGCGGATTGGTCTATTGACTGGGTTCCCTCTTCACCTACCTCAGGTCGCGCAGACTGAAGCATGTCTTAGGGCGAGACATTCTCAAGTTTAGAAAATCGTCAAGTGTATCACCGTTGTGTACCGCTTCCGCTCTATTTAAAACTCTGTTTTTAAATATCTATCCTAAAACAACTTGAACCGTATTGTAAAACTTTAAATCGGTTTTCTATAATATATTTTATCACTCGTGTTGTACTTTTGGATATTGTAGTTCAATATCATCGGATATGATCCTGCAGACGAGCCGCCTGAGATATTGGGGCGGTTCTGCCCCATATTTTGACCACAAACAGATCCACCTCTCCATAATCATCCGCTGCTCAATCATCCACAAAATCGCCACCTGATTTCCTCCCGATTGCGTTTTACACTTTTCAAAAACGTGTCCCGGGCACCCTTTGGTAAAACGGGCATAACTTTCTCATACGAACTCGAAATCGGATGAATGTTTTTTTCAAATTCTCAGAATGAAAAGATGCATTTGGCTCTCCCCCACATTGTTCGAGTTCAAAAAAATTTCAATGCCGAATTCTCCCTGGAATTGGACCTTTGTGAATTTACAAGATTTTATGTGCAATTTCAAACATCTTCGTTCTTTTCCAAGGAAAACATCCTTCATTGGATCAGTCTGTAACTTTTTGGTGTTCCTGTTTTTGTGCCTCTAAAAAATAAAAAATAGTGAAAATTGAAAAGAAGAATAAAAAAAGTGACATCATCATGGTGACATCACTGTCTTGTGCTATAACGTGCTGATCACTGATCTTTGGAGGCGCGTCTGTTGCTGATCTTTGTGCCTTCTTATCATTGTTCGCATCTAGATTTTTCATAAGATTAGACCAGCAACTATATTTACATACTTGGAACACTTATTCAGCATTACTATCTGTTATAAAATTGTGTTCTACTAACCATTATTTCAGCCCTCCAAGCTCCACATAACGACCTCAGATCAGCATTGCCATTGACCCTGCAATTTTGGAATTACGACTCCCTGGTCTCTCCTGCCACTGGTTGTACCATCCCTTGCCTAACATAGGTAAGAACTGTGTAAGACCTTGGTAAGTCATCTCTTTTTGTAGATTTGCCACCACAGAACCCTCACCACCATAGTGTAGGGATAATATCCTGCTTTGCTTCTTTGTTGCTTTCTAACCATGACAAGAAAGGGTAAGTCGGCAAGTGATAAGAGTGAACCTTTTGATGATGCCAACTCCCTAAACGACTTCGCTTATATTGTCAATCAAAATCAACTTGCTGACACTCTTGTTAAGTTTGATCAGAGGATGACCGAGCAATTCAATACCATAGAGATGCACTTCTAGACAATGAACCAGGAATTACAGTGTCTCTCAACTCGTATGGCAACAGTTGAGAGACATCGACCACAACCAAGATGAAGTTAATGACGAGAACTATTCTGTGGATGACGTTGATAATGATAGAGAACAACAAAACAGAATGCTCGATCATAAACGTCGTAACTGCCAACGTATGAGAGGTAATGAACATCATGCTCCTTACGAACTTTTCGCTAAGATTAAGTTTACCATCCCTCCCTTTCTGATAATTATGATGCTGAGACTTATCTTGATTGGGAGATGGTTATAGAGCAAAACTTTACATCTCACTTAGTTCCTGAACAACATAGAGTTAGACAAGCTACTAGTGATTTTAGAGATTTTGCTTTACTATGGTAGATTGATCTTTGCAAAGTGCATTTGCAACCTAATAGTTGAGATAGATTGAAAGATGCTATGCGTAACTGTTTTGTTCCTCCTTCCTATCAAAGGGATTTGCATAAAAATTGCAACGCTTAGAATAACATGATAAATCTATTCAAGAATATTTTGTTGAGTTACAAAAGGGTATGATGCGTTGTGGGATAGAAGAGGACTTTGAGGATACTATCTGTCGTTTTTATGCTGGGTTGTGTTGTGAAATTCAGGACGTAATTGATTATAAAGACTATGATTCTGTCGAGCAGTTATTGCACCTTGCTGTGCTTGCAAAAAAAGAATTGCAGGGACGACAACTCTAGAATAGCAGCCATACATACACTCCACGACCGACGTTTCCTTCTTCTTCGACCACACGTGTGCCAACACCATCAAGCAGGAGGCCTTCCACCATCTCCAACATTGCAACAACACTGAAACCAACCCTTTGGTGCAACCTTCGGACTCGAGTTGGCCTTTTTTGCAGGTACCCAACAAGAATACATCCTCCAGTACCTCCACAGGACGCTTCACCAATATCAAGTGCCATAGATGCCATGGCATGGGTCATATGCAGCGAGATTGCCCAAGTCAGTGAGCATATGTTGCCACTAAAGATGGAGGATACATAAGCACTCTGGATGTCAAGGATGAAGAATTCCGATGATAAGATTCGTGACGATGATGATAGCAAGTATTTGGTGGTGATGATACTTCAGCCTGTAGAACCATCATTATCCAATGAGCGCTCTCCGCACAGGTACACCATGATAAGATTCAGCGCCATAATCTATTTTAGATTTACTTTGTGATCAAGAACTGGCGTGCCCACGTGATCATTGATGGCGGGAGCTGTAACAACTTAGTGAGTACTGATTTGATCACTAAGCTTGACTTGCCACATGGCCACATGCACATCCGTACCACTTATCCAGTGGTTAAACGACTCCGGTGAGGCAAAGGTAACGAAAACTTGTCGAGTCCCTTTCTCTATTGGTACCTATGTTGATTCTGTGAATTTTGATGTTGTACCTATGCAAGCTTGTTCATTGTTATTGGGTCGCCCATGAGAACATGATAATAATGCTATCCACTATGGTAAAAGTAAAAAATATACTTTCATGCATAAAGGAAAGAAAATTACTTAATTACCTTTGATCCCTGCAACAAGTTGATAGGGATAGAATTGCTAATGAGAAGAAAGAACATCCTCCTACACCTGAAAATCAGCAAGCAATAAAATTGAAAAGTTCTGTAATGCTTGCAACAAAATCTGACCTTGCTGAAATTTATGATGAAAATGCTTCATGTTATGCTTTGGTATGCAATGATGCATTGTTTTCACTTGAGGATCTTGCTTCTTCTTTGCCTTCTCCTATTGCTAACCTTTTGCAGGAGTATCATTACGTCTTTTCACACAAGATACCCTCAGGACTACCACCCATTCGAGGGATTAAGCACTAGATTGATTTGTTTTCTGGAGCGAGCTTGCCAAATCGCGCTGCCTATAGAACCAACCCTAAGGAGATTAAAGAAATTCAGCGACAAGTTCAAGACCTTTTAGACTGCGGGTACGTACGTGAGAGCCTTAGTCCTTGTGCTGTTCATGTTCTTTTGGTTCCAAAGAAAGATAGTTCTTGGTGAATGTGAGTTGATTGTAGAGCCATTAACAATATCACCATTAGATATCGTCATTATATTCCTAGGTTAGATGACATGCTTGATGAATTATGTGGTTCTATAGCCTTCTCTAAAATTAACTTGCGAAGTGGATACCACCAAATAGGAATGAAATTGGGTGATGAATAGAAAACTGCTTTTAAGACTAAGTTCGGATTGTATCATTGGTTAGTAATACCTTTTCGATTGAGTAATGCACTCTAGTACTTTCATGTATTTGATGAACGAGGTCTTACATTCTTTCTTTAGAAAATTTGTGGTGGTTTATTTTGATGATATCTTGATTTACATCAAGTCAATGAACGAAAAATTTGTCTCACTTGCGTGCTGTTTTTGATGCTTTGAGAGATGCATGTTTGTTTGGTAACCTTGAGAAGTGCACCTTTTGCATTGATCGAGTCTCTTTTCTTGGCTATGTTGTTACTCCACGGGAATTAAAGTTGATGAAGCCAAGATAAATGTGATCAAGAGTTGGCCCACACCCACAACGGTTTCACAAGTGCAGAGTTTTCTTGGAGTTGTCGGATTTTATCGCTGCTTTGTCCAAGATTTCAGCACCATTGCCGCTCCAATGAATGAGTTGACAAAGAAGGGCGTTGCATTTCATTAGGGCCAGACACAAGAGGAGTCCTTCGCCACATTGAAGGACAAGCATACACATGCACCGCTGCTCCAACTTCCAAATTTTGGTAAGACTTTCGAACTTGAATGTGATGCTAGTGGAATTGGCATTGGTGGTGTGTTGATGCAAGGTAAGCCCGTTGCTTATTTTAGTGAAAAAGTGGAATGTCCCTGATCTTAATTACTCTACGTATGATAAGGAATTGTATGCTCTTGTACAATGCTTAGAAACGTGGCTACATTATTTGCGGCCTAAAGAATTTGTCATTCATCCGATCATGGGTCACTTAAGCATATTCGTAGCCAAAATAACTTGAACCGTAGACAGGCTAAGTGGAGGTAAGACTTGAAACAAATTTGTGCTTAATGATGGCTTCCTTTATAAAGCCAACCGTTTTTGCATTCCTGTTGGATCTGTTCATCTTTTGTTCTTACAGAAGACTCATGGTGGAGGATTGATGGGACACATTGGAGCGAATAAGACGGAAGATGTTTTGGCCACACATTTCTTTTGGCCGAAGATGAGACGCGATGTTGAACGCTTTGTCGCTCGCTGCACTACATGTCAAAAATTTAAGTCACAACTAAACCCACATGGTTTGTACATGCCTTTTCTCGTCCCTTCTATTCCTTGGGCCGATATTTCTGTGGATTTCGTTTTGGGATTGCCTAGAACTAAGAGGGGGAGAGATAGTATTTTTGCGGTAGTAGATCGCTTTTCTAAGATGACACATTTTATACCATGTCATAAGACCGATGATGTTACGCATATTGCTGATCTATTCTTTAGAAAAAATGTTCATTTGCATAGTATGCCTTCTACTATTATTTCAGATCTTGATGCGAAATTCTTGAGTCACTTTTGGCGCACTTTACGGAATAAGTTGGGAACAAAGTTGCTGTTTTAAACAACATGTCACCTACAAACCGATGGACAACCAAGGTCGTGAACCGTACATTGTCTACAATGCTACGTGCTGTTTTAAAGAAAAACTTGAAGATGTGGGAAGAATGTGTACCTCATGTGGAGTTTGCATACAACCGGGCGGAACACTTAACCACTAAGGTAAGTCTTCTACTATTATTTCAGATCTTGATGTGAAATTCTTGAGTCACTTTTGGCGCACTTTATGGAATAAGTTGGGAACAAAGTTGCTGTTTTAAACATGTCACCCACAAACCGATGGACAACCAAGGTCGTGAACCGTACATTGTCTACAATGCTACGTGCTGTTTTAAAGAAAAACTTGAAGATGTGGGAAGAATGTGTACCTCATGTGGAGTTTGCATACAACCGGGCAGAACACTCACCCACTAAGGTAAGTCCATTTGAGGTAGTATATGGCTTTAACCCTTGTGCTCTGATTGATCTTTTGCCTTTGCTTTCTACCGAAAGAGTTTATAATGATGCTAAGGCGCGTGTTGATTTTATTCTCAAGATGCATGAAACGACTAAGAAAACATTGAAAAAATGAATGAGAATTATAAACTTGCCGGTAGTAAAGGTAGACATAAAGTTAAATTTGTACCAAGTGATTTGGTTTGGTTGCACTTTAGAAAAGATAGATTTCTTGAGCTAGGAAAATCTAAATTAATGCCTAGAGCTTCTGGTCTTTTTAAGGTACTTGAAAAAATTAATGATAATGCATATAAACTTGAGTTACCTCCCGAGTTCGGGGCTAGTCCTACATTCAACATTGCAGATTTGAAGTCATACATTGGAGAAGAAGATGAGCTTGAGTCGAGGACAACTTCGATTCAAGAGGGGGAAGGATGATGAGGACATCCCATCATTGGATACACACAATGCTCCTTCACCTACTATAGATGGTCTAATCACAAGAGCTCGTGCACGACAATTGAATTTAGAGGTGAGCTCATTCCTAAATACATGTCTTCCTTTGAGAATAGATTGCTACCTAATGATTTTATCATGATTAGGAACCTTGGAGAGGGTCAAGAGAAGCATGAAGAAGGACTTGAAAATGCTCAAGATCAGCAAGGCACGTTGAACCCCGGAGGAGATTCAATCCAACTGAGTCAAGTTACCGCCGAGTTCTAAGAGCAGTATGCACTAAAACGGACGCCCAGGTCATATATGTGCTCCCATTTGGACGTTCTAAATATGGTTGGAAAGCTAAGAAGATAACCATTCCAACGGCACTAGTCCCATCTCAATCGATCGAAATCAGCGGGAATCGTTAAAACGAGATGACATTCAGAAACTACCCCGGGTGCTGTGACACTATCTTTTGGCCTTTGGGCCCTATATCTTTTTAAGGTCTACTAGTGTTAGGGTTTGCCCCTAAGGACGTTCTAAACTCTATATAAATAGTAGCTGCCATCATTAGCGTTAGGTTTTGATTAGTTTTCATCTGTTTGCAAACAGTTTCGTCGTTTGACGGTATGTTGGTTTTCTAACTTCGTGATTTTAAATCAAATTTTGCAATTGAGTTGCGTTCTTCCTTGTTCTTGCTTGTGTTCTTCGATTCGTAGGCGGAGATTAGCCTTATTGGTGAGGTCAATCATGTGCGCATGGTTGATAACCAGAGGAGAAGTGGTGCTGTGATTGCGGGGTTCGAATCGTGTTGAGTTGAGGCCAGATCGATTGTGTGTCGCATGTTCGCTATATTGGGAGTTATCATGAACTGACAGAAGATCGGGAATCACATACACATCACCATAGGTAACGGTTGTGATTGTAGATACTACACCGCTAATTTTACATTAACATGGTGGGCATCCTCGGTGGATGACAAGGACAAACCCTAGAAGAGGAATTTCCGGGCGTCGGAGGACCAAGGCTAAGGACTAGGTAGAGTGTACATAGGAACACCGGTACTATCAAGGAGGGTAAGGTCATTTGTCTCCTGTCCTACAAGTGTTAGAGGGTGTGAATGCTCCTCAGATCCTCAGAAAGCACTAAAGATGGCAGAGGAAGCGAAGAAGAAGACCGAAGATCAGATTCAGTCGAAGTAGCAGACATCGGACAGTCTGATGGGGTCATAGGACAGTCCGGTGAGCCAGGATTTTGAAGTACAAAGAGACGTGCTCTCTGGAGTTGCAGCAGAGAAGACATCAAACAGTGTGGTGTGGTAGTCACCGGACAGTCCGTGACGTCGAAGACAAAGTCCATAGAAGATGTCTCTTAGAATCCAAAATTGAAAGTCACAGGACAGTACGGTGTCCTATGGAATGGATTCTAGACAGGGTGTTTCCCTGGCCGAGGAGGAAGAAGGGTCACCAGACAGTCCAATGATTACATAAAGCAGTCAGTTTTATGACATCACATCTGAACGGTTGTTTTCTGAGCTTGGAGCCTATTCAAACCGTGGTGGGGGACATTTTCCAGTGCGACTGCGGTCTGAGAAGCTAGAGGAGACTTGTGAGAGGCCAAGGGATAGCACCAAGAGAGCACATTGCAAGATTGGAGATCTTTGGTGCTAGTAGGAGAGTGATTGTGAGCATTCACACACTTCTAGAGCTTGTAGGGCTTGAAAGGACTTATCTTTGCCTATTACTCTTGGTGTGGGCAGCCTAGACTATCTATGTGTCGATAATCGAGCTTCGAAGGAGATTGTGTAAGACATTGTCAAGTTTGTACGCGGTTCTAGGTCTCTCGCTCGAAAGGGACACCAAGAGGGAGTGTCCAAGGCTTGGAGGCTTGCTCTAGCACTTGGGTATTGTGTGCGACAGCCGGGCTGCCGGTGACTTCACTCCGAGAGTAAAGCGTACCCTTTGTAAGCATCATTCGGGAATGACGGAAGTAACTAAGACTACGACGGGAGTGGTTCAACGAGGATTAGGGGATGGCGCTTACCTTCTGAGACCTTCGAAAGAAATCACTGAGCACTCTCTATCTCACTCTCTTTACTTACCGCATTTACTTACAATTGAGTAGTATAATAGGTTGTTCTTTGATTCACTTGGTGGCTATCATGCTAGTGCTCACTTATTGTTGTTATCTTTCTACTAGCATTGTTAGGGGTCTTGTCCTACTAGATTTGCTTAGGTTTGCTTTTGTTGTGATCGAGTCTTATAGTTTAAGTATGTAGCAAAATTAGTGCTATAAGTCTACCGATTCATCCCCCCTTCTCGGTGTCCTTAATCCTTACACTTATCAATGGATATTGGCATAGAGAAGGTTTTTAGTCCACATGGCAACAAAGTATGAAATCACGACTTGTGGTGAAAAGTGTACAAACTCCTAAGAGATAAAACTATCATGACAGTGGTGCTCATGGTCAAGAGCAATCTGGACTGCTTCACGATTGGTTTCACTGTATGGGTTGGTTGGTTCTGGTTGGTCTTGTCTTGGTAGTAAATAGGTTATTTAGTAATTCAATAGTCTAGATGGCATTAGTGCATTAAACCCTGTATATCCTTTCTTTCTTATGGCCCTCAAGTCATCTTTTTCTATACTTGCTGAGTACTTTAAATACTCACGTGTGTTGCTTTTGATGTTTTGTTACCCTTGAATGCTGCTCAGTGAAAAGAAGATCAATGAAGTCAGCCGGCAAATTGAAGACGAAGCATAGAAGATCACTCTACCGCCAGTGGTTTGCCTGTGGAGTACCCTAAAGTTTTCTACTCCCGCTACTCTTCAAAACTCATATTTATTGCTTGTTTTCCCATATGGAACTGATTATAATTTAATTGTCTTACATATATGGTGAAACTGATCTTGGCATTAATGTAGATGTCGATCAGGTTTTATGTTTGCAAAATCCGGTGTGACAATCAGGAGTGCAACTTGTGGTTGAACCGTTTTGAGAGGCTAGTTGTCTAGGGTGTAAGGAACAAGAACACGGAGAAGGGGGTTAAATCGGTGGACTTATAGCACTAACTTCTCTACGAACTTAAACTATAAGACTCGATCACAACAGAAGCAAACTTAAGTAATTCTAGTAGGCCATGACCCATAACAATGCTAGTGAAAGATAATAACAACAAGCAAACACTAGCACGATAGCCACCAAGAGGAATCAAAGAACAACCTGTCACACTACTCAAACATTAAGTAAATGCGGTACATAAAGAGAGTGAGATAGAGAATACTCAGTAATTTTTTCGAGGTCTCAGAAGGTAGGCGACTTCCTCTAATACTCGTTGAACCACTCCCGTCAGAGTCCTCGTTCCTCCCGCCCTTCTCGAAACGATGCTCACAAGGATACGCTTCACTCTCGGAGTGGAGTGACCGGCGGCTCGGCTGTGGCACATAATACCCAAGCGCTGGAGCAAGCCTACAAGGCTCGGGCTCTCCCTCTTGGTGTCTCTTTCGAGCTGGGGACCCGGAACCACGTATAAACTTGGCGTCATCTTTCACGATCACCTCGGAAGCTCGATCACCGACTTCTAGTCGGTCTAGGCTGCCCACACCAAGAGTCATAGGCAAAGATCACTCCTCTCATGCCGTACAAGCTCTAGAAGTGTATGAATGCTCCCTATCACTCTCCTACTAGCACCAAAGATCTTCAATCTTGCAATATGCAATTACCGGACTGTCCGGACCACCAGACTGTCCGGTGACCCTTCTTTCTCTTTGGCCTGGGAAACATCCTCTTTAGAATCTATTCCATAGGACACCAGACAGTACGGTTGGATCCCCAGAGACATCTTCTCTGGACTTCAGCTTCAACCTCACCGGACTGTCCAGTGATTGCCACATCGGACTGTTCGGTGTCTTCTTTGCAGCAACTCCAAATAGCACCTCTCTCTGGACTACGAAGTCCTAGCTCACCAGACTGTCCGATGACCTCACCGGGCTGTCCGTTGACTGTGTCTTCGACAGAAACTAATCTTCGGTCTTCGTCTTTGCTTCCTCTGCCATCTTTAGTGCTTTCTGAGGATCGAAGGAGCATTCACACCCTCTAACACTTCTATGACAGTAGACAAATGACCTTACCCCCTTAATAATACCGGCGTTCCTATGGACTCTCTAGCTAGTTCTTAGCCTTAGTCCTCCGATGCCTGGAAACTCCTTTTGTAGAGATTGTCCTTGTCATCCACTAAGGAAGCTGACCATGTTGATATAGAATTAGCGGGGTGGTACCTACAATCACAATCGTTACCTATGGTGCCCACTCAATTACCAAAATCAATTCATACTTTTTAGGGGACTTCAAAGGTCATGAAGCTAACAATCTCTCCCTTTTTTGTGATTGATGACAACCATAGTACTAACAAACAGCTCAAACGAGATGAAAGAAGATAGAGAATAAAACGCATCTTGAAAGAACACTTACCCCTTTACCTTGACGAGTCCTCAGAAAAATTTTGCAAGAGTTCGCCTCCTTTTGTCATGGGTTGGAAGCGTCACTCTCCTGTTCTCCCCCCACTCTCCTCCTATTCTCCCCTTGTTTGGTAGCTGTCTCACCCTCTTTGTCATCTAATCATCCAAAAAGATGGCACCGAGGAAGCATATACAGAGGGAGAACGCAGGATAGACAAAGAAGATGCACGATAGAGTATAGAACCTGAGCGCATATGCACAAATGAACCTGCAAAACAGATAAAGCACTAGAAGCCATACACATGAATCCATGGAGTTAGATCAAAACCAAGTGCTTTCCAATGAGCTAAAAGAGTCGAAAAGAAAAAAGCTCATCAAAATGTCACAAAAGAGCCAATGAAACCCACCGAACAAGAAACCAAAGCCCTATCTACCCATCCACGGCCTCCCCCTAGACAGCTAGCCCTCAAAGCGATACTCCTCACGTCTCTCACCCAACTCCTAAGAAGATCTAGTCCTGTGCAGCTGAAGAGCTGTGTGCAGTGACAGTCGAAGGCTACTCCTCTGAAGGCTAAACTGCTGCTGACTGATCCTGTCTCAACTACTTAACATCGTCAAAAGCACTCAAACCTGAAGAAGACGTTGGGGAAGGCTCCTTGCCCTCAACTAAAACTGGCTGATCGTCACTTGGCAAGGGCCTGAGCTGCCTTCTCTGATAAATATTCAGCCTAAACCAAGATATCTGCATGTGAAGCTTTGGGCTGCTCAGCTGTGGTGGCTGTAGGCTCTGTCTCTGAAGCGTCGAGCGGTGGCTCTGTCTAAACAGACTCAACAGTGGTAGCCTCAAAAGAGAGAACTCTCGGAGCAAGCGGATAACTACCACTGCTGTCCTTGACTCCAATGCCGGCACTGACAATCTCGACCTAGCTGAAGCAAACAAGACCGACATAGAGTACGAGGAAACTATAGAGAATTGAGAAGTGGTAACTGGAACACTGACACCTCCTGTAGTCGTGACTGTGCTGGCTGTCCCAAATGGTATAAATGGTGAAATCAGAGATTAGAGCAGTGTAGAGAATGTGGACTGCTGCTGCTGCTGACTCTGGCTTTGCAACTCAGATATGAATGCTGGCACTGAAGAATAGTGAGGCTGAGGTGCAGTAGGCTGGAGCTGTGAGGGCAGGGACCCGGTAGCGTGGTCGTAAAAATTGTCAAAAGAGGTGGCATACCGATTCCCTGGAGATATGACGCAATAGCTCCGAAGCCGGCAAATATATAAGAAATAGCCGCTGCCATCTCCAAACTGAGTGCGCTGCAACCTCTCATGGAACTTCCTGTCCTACCATCCCCTCTCCTTTGCTAGCTCCCACTCCATCTGAAGCCGCTCCTCAATCTGGAGGTGCTCGAGTCGGATCCTCTTGTTGAACTCAGGCCGTCCCTCGGTGTATCCACTCATCCTGCTCCTCCCGGTACCTCCTGTGCTTCACCTGGTCTTCATGAATAGCATCCAACCTAGCAGCTAATGCAGGGTCCAGTGTAGCCCGAGAGGTCGGAGTTTCGGCTTGACCTAGAGCCTCAGTGCTCCCAGCTCCTGGCTGTGCTCCCTCCAGAGCCTCAGTCTCAACCTCCTCCGGGGCTCTGGTCTCCTCTCCTCCAGGAGTGCTTTGTGAAGCAGACCTCGAAGAACCCTGAAGTCAGATGGCCCTGCTAGACTGAAGTAGGTGGTAATCTCTGGCAACACTGTGTACTCCTCCTTAGTCATCACATCAGCTCTGCTAAGCATGGGGCAAATGTAGGGGGCAAAAGGTAATTGTCATGCTCGAATCCTCTCATATATCACATCCTCCATCTGAGCCTATAAAAGAACTGTCATATAAAAATCCTCATGTCTCAGCAGAAAGCAAAGCAGTCACTGGTGTAATATGATAACCAACTCTCTGTAGCCAACCCGTGGCGCAATAGTCCTCCCAAGCAACCCTCTCAAAAAACGAACCTCGTGTGTCAAGCGCAAAGGGTGCCTCGAGTAGTGCAACCCATTAGGTAGTGGGAAAGTGTGGGAAACTAACACTCATCCTCTCATCACTTGGCTCCATCCCTCCAAAAGGTCTAAAAGGCGGTGAGAAATCCGGATGTGCCAGAGTGTGGATCCGAGTCTTTGAAGATATGAACTCTAAAGCAGTCAAGACATCGGTCCTCCCGAATCTGTGTGGCTGCCCTCTATACATAAACCAGAGATAAGAGCAGTTTGAGGATATCCACAGCGAGGCGTAAAACTCAAGCACCACGTCCTCACTATACCTCAGGGGCTGGGTGACCAAATCTGAAAGCCCTGAAAGATAGACAATATGCTCCTCCATATCAACCCCACCTCCTCTGCTCAGTGCCTCCAAAGAACAATGGATGTGTGCAGCAACCGCTGAGCTCTTGCCCTTAGTGGCAAGCGGCCTCCTGTAGGCCTCATAGATCCTCCGCTGGAGAACTATCCAAAACTGTTCAGCATCCACGTGTCTGCCAGCGGAGATCCAAGCAGTGAAGTCCACTCTCTTGACCTTGATGGCCGGGCCCTTCAGCTTCAGAAGATCAATCTCAACCTCAGCACACCTGCCCATGGCCCAACCAGCTCTCTCAGCTCTGGCAGTGCGAACCTCGCGGACCCCAGACCTCTGATGAGGGCACCTTTGTGTCCTCTGCTGTGAACTCCTCTGGCGTACCATTCCCTCCGCGGTTCTCGACTGATGAGGACATCACTCCTTTAGATACACATACGAGTCCTCAAAGTAGTATTGATGAAACTTACCCATGACAGTTGCGATTAGAGGTGAGCTCGTTCCAAAACACATGTTTTCCTTCCTTTGAGAATAAATTGCTACCTAATAACTTTATTATGATTAGGAATATTGAAGAGAGTCAAGAAAATCATGAAGAAGGACTTGGAGATGCTCAAGATCAGAACCGCACGTTCGACCCCGGAGGAGATCCAAACAACTCGGGTTCGAGCCAGACTCAGGCTCTTGGAGCAGCCTGCACTAAAATGGATGCCCCGGTTTCATACGAGCTTCGTTTTGAACGTTCTAGATATGGTTGGAAAGCTAACAAGATAACCTTTCCAACGGAACTGTCCTCATCTGTAAATTCGACCAGAATCAGTGAGAATCATTAAAATAATATGACATCTAGAAACTGCCCGGGTGCTGAGACACTATCTTTTGGCCTTTGGGCCATGTATCTTTTCTTGGCCTATTAGTATTAGGGTTTGCCCTTAAAGTCGACCTGAACTCTATAAATTCAGTAGCCGCCATCATTAGAAGAAGGTTTTGATTAGTTTTCTTCTGTTTCCAAATAGTTTCGCCATTTGACGGCTTGTTGGTTATCCAACTTCGTGTTTCAATCCAGATTTCGCAAGTGACTTGCGTTCTTCCTTGTTCTTGCTTGTGTTCTTTGATTCGCAGGCAAAGATTAGCCTTCTTGGCGAGGTCAATCGTGTGCACACGGCTGATAACCAGAGGAAAAGTGGTGCTGTGATTGTGGGGTTCGAATCATGTTGATTTGAGGCCGGATCGATTTTGTGTCGCATCTCCGCCAAATAGAGAGTTATCATGACGTGATGGAAGGTCAGGAACCACGTACACATCATCGACTACCTACTGGCAGGAGCTCTCCGTGGCTGCCCCTCCTTAACTAGAGGAGTGGTCGCCACTCTTTGTCGGGTTGACCTCCTCAGCTCCCCTGAGACCCAGAACATCCAATCCTCAGCGCTCCTGCCTTCCTATGTGCAGGAACATCCATGTCTGTCGCTGCTAGGGCTCGGTCCCACTCTGGGTCACCTGTCCTCTGCTTCTTCTTCATCTCTGTCTCTACTGCCTTGCCCTTCCCCTTCTCCTCAGAACTCAGTCTATGCCTGCCCAAACTGTCAACTGTCACTGAAAGCTCAACTGCTAGAACCACTGATCAGCTGACCCAAAAAGATAGGATTAAGAGCTTGGCTCTTAACCCATTCAAGAGTGATCTGGACTGCCACAAAAACCTCTGAATTGCCTCTGTCTTGTCCTGACCCACTGTCCAACTGTCACTGCACCACATAGAAATAAAATATAGATTCTAAGCACAAAAGGTGAGCGACTCGAAATGAAATCCTAGCGGTAGAATCAAGGACATATCACCGATAAAATAAGGTAAATAAGCACATCGGTGATATCGACAGACTCAATGCCATATCAAAATATGCAAGAGATGACCTCAATATGGTACAAACTACGAGAATTTGTCAACTAATCACGTCAATTGGCAACAAAAGGTGTGACCTTTAAGCAAATTATACCAATTTTCACAATTAATTAACAAACAAGGCATGCGGGGCATTTCCGATGAAATAAAAGTGATAGAACACAATACCTCGGGGAATAGAGCCGAAATCGGCTGAAAAACTCGCCAGAAGATCAACCGATCACCTCAAAATAAAAATCCCATGAGGGTTTTAGTGGAACAGGGCACAGCACAAGGAGGGCAAACGCAGGCGGCAGCCTATGGTGGCAAAGCTCGACGGCGAGCAGCAGACGGCGGTGCGGCACTACGTAGCAGGGCGAGCAAAAGGGGCGGCGGCGCTCGCCTAGGGCACAGTGGGCGCGTGCAATTATGGCGAGGCAGAGTAGTAGCGAGCGTGTGACGAGTGCGGCAAAGGCGCGACGGCGGCCAGAGAGATGGCGGTGCGGAGGCGCAGGGGCGGCGGCCCTAGCACGGCGGAGGTGGCGATAAACGACGGTCGTGTCGTGGTCGGCGTCGAAGGGCACACGCGGTTTGAAATGAGAATGAAGAAACACATGTGCGATTAGATTAAAAACAAATCCACAGCCCATATTGATCACAAGAAAAAATGGTTGGCCGAGATTTCGCTGATCAACATAGTCACCGGACTGTCTGGTGACTCCAAAACTCCGGACTATCTGTTGTATGTCGAGAGCCGATTCCAGAGAAGTAACCGCTTCATCTTCCAATCACTAGACAGTCCGATGAACCCAACGGAATGTCTGGTGACTATACAATTCTGCAGATCACTCATTTCAAAAGATACAATCACTGGACTGTCTGGTGAAGGCACCAGAATGTCCGATGACCTCTAGGAATTGCAGAACCAGGAAATTCTTTCTAGACTTCAAGTGTCCACACCAAAGGTCCAAATAAACATCACACTTGTCTAGAAAGGGACCTCTCAAACACTCCTTTACAAATAGATAACTCACGAAGAGTTTAGCATTTTCACAAATTGCAATTAAGATCGAGCGATAAAAACCAAAGCGAGAAGGAGGCTCCAAAAAGGAAATGTACGAACCTTTACTTCATGATCCACGTAAATGGATGTTAGAGACTGTTAAGCACAGGGTTCAATGGGCATGAAGCTCAACAATTGCTTTGGTTACTCTTTGTGGAGTATGTGAATCCATATGGACAATGTAGTCACTTTCTCCCTAGAGTAATACGCCTTCTCTGTGGTTCCTATATGTAATGCATGCAAACAAGCAAGTCCTATGCAAGAGAATTTAAAACATGCCATATAGATGCAAGCAAATTAAAGACGTTGCATAAGGAAACCTATTCGGAGCCAAGTTTGACCCATCTCAAGCTTATTCACCATATGCCCACAGCTATGCCTTGAGATAGCTAAATCACCTTCTCAAGCTCTTCCCCCAAGCATATGGATATCTCAAGGTGGTTAGGCACCGATCTAATTTTTTTCTTTTTTTTTTATCTTTTTACACATGATCCAAGATAGTGCAAACATCTAGTCCACAGAGGAGTCCTAACTACTATGCAATGCAAGAAAAGAAATCTACTCTACTACGTACAAGAGTAACCTCCTTGAAGAGAAGATTGGCATTGTAGCTCGATCGACACGTGGTGGACTTCAAGAATCTTCAATTCGCTTCACGGTCCACCACCTAGGCCCCCTCACTTCTTCTTGGGAACCCAATAGAGTTTATGCTTCCTCTCTCGGTCTACGATCACCTTGGGGACACATATCATCTTGATTGTCCTCTTGTCATTTGGCGGTCCGAGCAGCTTGGCCTTCACTTTTCCATCCTTGTCCCAAAAAAGCTTGTAGTGCATATCCTCATGAAAAAGGTTAGTGTTAGCCATAATCTTAGGCTCGCAAACTATGGGATAATCTTTGGAGCAGTGACCATTAAGGCAACACTTCTCACAATAGTAGTCCTCCGCCATAAGCGGGACTATACATTCGGAGATCTCATCTTGGTTGCCAATGATGTTGATAGAGGAAGGATATCATCCTAAGCCCTTGTGATTGTGGTTGTTGATGAGGTTCTTGCTTAGGATTTCCTTTTGAATTTGCCTTCCTCTAGTGAGCTGCTCGAATGCATCCATAACGGCCTCTCTCTCCTCCTTGAGCTTTGTGTATCCCTTCAAAATAGATGGCTTAAGAGTAGTACTCTCCATGGAGAGGGTTAGATCACAAGAAGTAGAAGCTTCATTAAAATGCTTAGGAGAGTTAAGGAGAGAGTAAAGATTAAGAGCTTCATGGGAGCGCACCAATGCCTCGTGCTTCTCACTTAGCTCTACGTGCTTCTCTTTAAGAGTCTCATAAGACTCACGTAGAACACAATGAGAATGCTTGAGTGCATTGAGCTCCCACTGAAGACTTGGGTTTTCTTTTGTTATAGTTTAGCTCTTATGTAAACTTTCTGATCTTCAGTTGTGTCCAACGACCAACTGTTAGACAGCTTTAAGAATCCCATATTGTGAGAGATTTCTGGTTTGGCACATCTTGTTCTTGCTTGTTCTTCGATTGCTTGCAGGAATTGATCTTCGTGATCAGATTGATCTTGCTGTCCAGCGCGGTTAATAACCATTCGAAGTCGGTTCTGCGATTGCTAAGACGCACACGACCTATTCTTTTGTAGTCAGATCGTGAGGGTCGACTCCACCAAATCGATAGCTATCAACAACTTTGGGCCATCAAGCAAAGTGGAGTTGGTGGTAATTCATTGGTGGAGCTTGTCATGGCAATACTCGCGAGCTCTTCTTCACTAGAAGATGAAGAGCTCGAATCATCATCGGTGAGCCACTCACGAATAATTTAAGCTTTGTGCGGGGACTTCTTCTTCTCTTAGCTCTTGCTCTCCTTCTTGACGAAGAACTTCTTGAATTTACTCTTTGTCTTGCGTTCTTCATCATCACTCTCAGTAGAGGCTTTCTTCTTGCTTTTCTTCTTGGACTTATGACACTCCTTAGCAAAATGGTATTTTTTGCCACAATTGAAGCACCCAGAGTTCCTCTTAGAAGATAAGGGTCTTCCCTTGCAGAATAGCTTCTTCATCAAGAGCGCAAGGTCCTCATTGTCACTTTTCTCATCCTCATCTTCCTCCACTTTCTTCTTCTTCAACTTGAAGGGCAAGACTCTGGGGCAATTGAGAGTCGACCGAGCTGCCCAACATGTATCCCTCATAGACTGTGAGATTGCCGAGCATAACGTCAATGGTGAGAGTAGCCAAGTTGGCATGAAAGAGACATGTGATGATGGAGTTGTAGCTTGGCGGCAACATCCTAAAAAGCTTCCTCATGATTTCAACATCATCAATTTTGTCCTTGAGGTCCAAGGCATTAATCTCCACCACTACATGCAAGTGAGAATAAACATTATTAGCTTTTTCATATGGTAGCATGGTGATGAAATCATATTTGTTCTTAGGAACATATTAACGCTCGTCCTTGGCCTCGGAGGAGCCCTCATTAATGTTTTGCAATTGCACTCATATTTCATGCGCGGTAGATGTTGCATTAATTCTAGAGAAGACATTTTTAGAGATGCATCCAAACATAACATTCTTGGCCTTAGCATTGAATTTAATAAAATTGAGATCAAGTCTCTCATTCTCATTCGTAGCATTTTTAGTAACATGCCACGCTTTTCTGTCGATTGACTCTAGGTTGGCTTGCATGCCAGCCTTTCAATACGTGTAATCGCCCTCAACGAATACGGCAGAGTCTCCATCATGTTCAGCATCCTTATTCAAGGCAGTGAAGCCCGAAAATAAGCACCTGACTCTGATACCACTAGTAAGGATCAAGGACACCGAGAAGGGGACTTGAATCGGTGTACTTATAGCACTAATTTCGCTACAAACTTAAACTATAAGACTCGATCACAAGGGAAGCAAACCTAAGCAATTCTAGTAGGCCAAGACCCTTAACAATGCTAGTGAAAGATAATAACAACAAGCAAGTACTAGCACGATAGCCACCAAGAGAAATCAAAGAACAACCTATCACACTACTCAAACGGTAAGTAAATGCGGTAAGTAAAAATAGTGAAATAGAGAATGCTCAGTGATTTTTTTTTGAAGTCGCGAAAGGTAGCCGCCTTCCCCTAATCTTTGTTGATCCTCTCTAGTTGGAGTCTTGGTTCCTCCCGTCGTTCTCAGAATGATGCTCACAAGGGTACGCTTCACGCCCGGAGTGAAGTCACCGGCTGTCCGGCGATCGCACACAATACCCAAGTGCTAGAGCAAGCCTCTAAGGCTCGAGCACTCCCTCTTTGTGTCCCTTTCGAGCGGGGGATCCGAAACTGCGTACAAACTTGGCGTCGTCTTCCACAATCTCCTTGGAAGCTCGATCACCGACTCCTAGCCGGTCTAGGCTGCCCACACCAAGAGTAATAGGCAAAGATCACTCCTCTCAAGCCTTACAAGTTATAGAAGTGTATGAATGCTCCCTATCACTCTTCTACTAGCACCAAAGATCTTCAATCTTGCAATGTGCTCTCTTGGCGGTGTCCCATGGCCTCTCACAAGTTTGCTCCAACTTCTCAAACCGCAAGCAATCTGGAAAACATCCTCTACACGGTTTAAATAGGCTCTAAGCCAAGAAACAACTGTTGGGACGTGATGTCATAAAGTTGACCGCTTTATGCAATCACCGGACTATCCGATGACTGTACCACCAGACTATCCGGTGATCCTTCTTCCTCCTCGGCCAGGGAAACACCCTTTCTAAAATCCAATTCATAGAACACCGGACTCTCCGATGTATACCTTCACCGGACTGTCCGGTGACTGTCACTTTTGGATCCCCAGAGACATCTTCTTTGGACTTCAGCTTCGACCTCACCGGACTATCCGGTGACTGCCACACCGGACTGTCCAGTGTCTTCTCTGCAGCAACTCCAAAGAGCACCTCTCTCTGGACTCTGAAGTCTTGGCTTACCAGACTGTCCGGTGACCTCACAAGACTGTCCAGTGACTGCATTCGACAAAAACTAATCTTCAGCCTTCGTCTTTGCTTCCTCTACCATATTTAGGGCTTTTCTGAGAATCTAAGGAGATTCGCACCCTCTAACACTTGTATGACAGGAGACAAAAGATCTTAGCCCCCTTAATAGTGATGTGTACGTGGTTTTTGATGGTCTGTCAGTTCGTGATAACTCTCGATTTGGTGGAGATGCGACACACAGTCGATCTGGCCTCAAATCAACACGATTCGAACCCCGCAATCGCAGCACCACTTCTCCTCTGGTTATCAACCGTACGCACACGATTAACCTCGCCAAGAAGGCTAATCCCTGCCTTCAAATCGAAAAACGCAAGCAAGAACAAGGAAGAACACAACTCACTTGCGAAATCTGGACTGAATCACGAAGTTGGATAACCAACAAGCCGTCAAACGGCGAATCCAAACAGGAGAAAACTAATCAAAATCTATCTCCAATGACGGCGGCTACTGAATTTATAGAGTTTAGGTCGACCTTAGGGGCAAACCCTAATACTAATGGGCCTAGAAATGGTACAAGGCCCAAAGGCCAAAAGATAGTGTCGCAGCACTCGGACAGTTTCTGGATGTCATATTATTTCAAGGATTATCACTGATTTCGGTCAAATTTAGAGATGAAACTGGATCCGTTAGAAAGGTTATCTTGTTAGCTTTCCAACGGTCGAACGTCCAAAACGGAGCACGTATGAGACTGGGGCATATGTTTTAGTGTAAACTGCTCTTGGAGCCCGAGTCAGACTCGAACCCTAGTTTTTTTTTATCTCCTCCGGGGTCGAACGTGCAGTTCTGATCTTGAGCATCTACAAGACCTTCTTCATGCTTTCCTTGACTCTCTCTAATGTTCCTAATCATGACAAAGTTATTAGCTACCAATCTATTCTCAAAGGAAGGAAAATATGTGTTTAGGAACGAGCTCACCTCTAATCTCAACTGTCGTGCATGAGTTTCATCAATACTAATTTGAGGACTCTTGTTTGTATCTAAAGGAGTGATGTCCTCATCATCCTCCCCTTCTTGTTTTAGAGTCATCCTCCACTCAAGTTCATTGTCGGAACCTCTCTTGACCATGCCCTGCAATCTGCATGAAAAGGTGGAGGCCACGGCGGTATTTGAATGCATTCACTTAGTCGCTCAAAGATCCTTATAATCTCATCATTCTCCCCTTCTTGATGGAAAGCCGTCCTCGGCTTTGTCCCTTGGGTATCATGATACTTCTACAAATAGTTAGTAACAGGAGCGTACAAATAGCTAGAAAGATCACGACATGCAAACATGGCATCTTTGCACACTAAAGCATCACATAGAGTATTTTTATCACAAAAATCAGCAAGATCATTCTTCTGAGAAGCCATAAAGTTTGTTGTCTTAGAAAAACTAGATAAATATGACATGGCATGACATTTTGTTTTTCCATCATCTAATTTGTCAATTATTTTCATCATGCAAGAGGACTTCAAATTTGAGCAAATATAAACTCTATACATCATACACACACCTCTAGAATCATAATTGCCTATAACATAAAAATTTGTTCTAGTAAACAAAGGCAATTCAGGTTTCGAAAATATCATCCTCTCTACTGTGGCAAGGTCACGAAAAGAATCATATTCAATATAACCCACCGTGTTTGGAAAAGATAGCAATTTCAGCTCATTATTTTTACATATAATGGGTGTGAAATGTTTAATTTCAGCACTAGTGAATGGATAAAAATTAGGAGTTTCAAATTCATTCACTTCTTGTTGCATAGGAAGAATAGAAATATCAGTACACAACCTTTTCTTATCACAAGAACTAGTGGGCAAATCAATAGTGACAAAGATAAATGGATAAAAGGTGATATTAGCAATTGCTTTACAAAAGTAGGATAGACAAGAAATTTTAGCGCAACAAAATTATTGTCACCTTTTTTAGATCGATGTTCAATAATTTTCTTCTCATTTTCAGCAATACCTTTTGGTGTGTTATCACCAATCTCATCTTGGGCTATGCATGGAACATTGTGTATCTCTTCTTTCTCCTTGTATGTATCACTTTTATCTTCTCGTTTGATCTCAATTTCCTGCAAAATGTTAGATGCAATAGGAGATACAGTAGAAAACTCATGCTCCAAAGAGTGTTCATCACAACTAGACATAGATTTCAAGGATGTATCAACAAAAAAATTTCTCATAAAAATTTAAGCATCCCTCCATATCAGAGAATATTTTTTTGTTATATAGAAATGTTGTCACAAAGTTAAAGCATGATCAACTAATGAATGATCAACATTCAAAAGCTTTCTCCTTTCACTCATATGGCATTGTCAAAATAGATTATCCATATCATTTTCCCAAACAATATATTTAGTAGAATCTAAACCATTATATAAAGGAAGAGCTGAAAGAATATAGTTACTCGTGAAAGGACATGATGTAGCAATGGTCTGAAACTTATGCATCTTTTGATTACGTGCAACATCTCTTTGCGGTAGATTACATCTCGCAAAGTTTGTCGCAATATTATTGTATTCACCTCCTTTTCTTCCTGTCATGGTTACAAAATAGCATATGGACAGCAAAAATATTATTCCTACAACTACAGTGAGTGGGTGGTGAAAATTCCGCAAAAGGAAACGCCTTACCGAGCTCTAGCAAGATTCTTACCAAAGCAAAGCAAAGGATGGTTCAACCAGTGGCAGGAGAAACCAGGGAGTCGTAATTTCACAATTACAAAGTCAAATATAGTGCTGATCCGAGGTATATATGTGTAGCTTTGAGGGTTGAAATAATGATTAGTGGAACACAATTCTCTAACCGATAGTAATATTGAACAAGTGTTTTAAGTATTATGTTCTGGTTGCTGGCCTAATCTTATAAACAAATTTCAGATGTTACAAGAATATGAAGTAAGATATCAAAGGGCAGCAACAACACAAATGATAGGGCTCCAGAACTCGGAAAAGTTTTTCAGCACTTGAAAATTCAGCAAAGGTTCATTCCCGGCTTCTTGGTCTACAAAATTTTTTTTATTTTATTTTTCTGATATTTTTCTCTGAACCAGAGTCACAAAAGATAATACACGACCAAATTTTAGATCAATATGATAAAAGATGTGTCCTGAAGAAAATCTTGAATTTCTGTTAAATATGCGCTGAAACTTTGGAGCGCGAAAACAGAAACTTCTGTTATTAATTTGTTGAATCTAGGATCCCGGGAGGATGGGAAATTTTCTGTAGATATCCAAAAAGTACTTATATGTCTAATTTGGAATACAGAAACAAAAGTTATGACTATTTTAATGACGGATCTCCGAATCAAATTTGTTTGGAAGGCTGAAAACAGATTCGGATTTTAAATTGGATGCGAATTTTTTGGACGTTTTTGTGGATGATTGAGCAGCAGATAACTATGGAGATGTGGATATATGAAGCGTGAATGTGGTTGTGATCGAAATATAGGTGGGTGGGTGGGATAAATTTTCAATGCAAAAGAAATAATTAACATATGTGACACGATAACAGATCTCAACATGATGTGGATGAACGATGAAGAAAAACACCTTGATACAAAAGGATCACGAAATCCAGCAACCAAAACACAAATTAAGGACACAAACTCAACACTACGGACTCTAAAATAAAATTATTCAAAGGCTAAACACCGCTTGGATAGGGGAACACCTAATGATGTATTAATTTTTTTTATGTTGCGGCTTTTCTGTGGACGATAGTATGAATGCAAAATAAACAAGGATACATGTGAACCTGACAGTATACCTGAAGCTCTGATTACCACTTGATGTGTACGTGGGTCTTGATCTTCCGTCAGTTCGTGATTACTCTCGATTTGGCGGAGATGCGACACACAATCGATCCGGTCTCAAATCAACATGATTCGAACCCCGCAATCGCAGCACCACTTCTCCTCTGGTTATCAACCGTGCGCACACGATTGACCTCGCTAAGAAGGCTAATCTCTACCTGTGAATCCAAGAACACAAGCAAGAACAAGGAAGAACGCAACTCACTTGCGAAATCTAGAGTGAATCATGAAGTTGGATAACCAACAAGCGTCAAAAGGCGAAAGTGTTTGGAAACAGGAGAAAACTAATCAAAATCCTTTCTCTAATGACGGCGGCTACTTAATTTATAAAGTTTAAGTCGACTTTAGGGGCCAACCCTAATATTAATAGGACTAAAAAGATACAAGGCCTAACGGCCAAAAGACAGTGTCGCAGCACTCGGGCAGTTTCTAGACGTCATCTTGTTTCAACCATTCCCGCTAATTCGGGTCGAATTTGGAGAAGAGACTGGTGCTGTTGGAAAGGTTATCTAACAATCTTTTCAACGGTATCTAGAAAGTCTAAAATAGAGCTCGTATGAAACTGGGGCATCCATTTTAGTGTAGACTGCTCTTGGAGCCCGAGTCAGACTCGAACCCTAGTTTTTTTTTATCTCCTCCGAGGTTGAACGTGCGGTTCTGATCTTGAGCATCTCTAAGTCCTTCTTCGTGCTTTCATTGACTCTCTCTAATGTTCCTAATCATGACAAAGTTATTAGGTAGGAATCTATTCTCAAAGGAAAAAAAAACATGTATTTAGGAAGGAGCTCACCTCTAATCTCAACTGTCATGTGTGAGTTCCATCAATACTAATTTGTGGACTCTTGTATGTATCTAAAGGAATGATGTCCTCATTAAATAGTACCGGCATTCCTATAGACTCTCTAACTAGTCCTTAGCCTTGGTCCTTCAACGCCCAAAAACTCCTCTTCTAGGGATCATCCTTGTCATCCACCGAGGAAGCCCAGCCTGTTTATGTAGAATTAGCGGGGTGGTACCTACAATCACAACCATTACCTATGGTGTCCATTCAATCACAAAATCAATTCATACCTTTTAGGGGACTTCAAAGGTCATGAAGCTAACATAGGGGAGGTCGTGGATGGGTAGTTACGGCTTTGGATCTTATTTGGCGGATTTCATTGGCTTTTTTTTTATTTTGATGAGCTTGTCTTTGTTTGCTAGGATTAGCTCATTGAGGTGCACATGGTTTCAGTTAACCCCAATTATTTATTTTGTTTGATTCCATTTGTGATATGATTGTCTTGTAGGTTCTCTTGTGCATTGCGCTCCCTTATTATATTTATGGGCACTAACCTTTGTCTACCTAGCTTCCTCCTCTCTATATGCTTCCTTGATACCATCTTTTTATGTGATTAGATGACAAAAGGGTAAGAGAGAGCTACAGACAAGAGGTGGAGAATTTCAAAAGAAAGATAAAGGGGGAGAACCAATGCATATTGAATGGGGGAGTCATCAATGTAAGGGGTACGTTTGCTTTTTCAAATATGATGCATTTACGAGATGTGTTTCATTCTCTATCTTTTGATATCATATCACTTGAGCTTGTTTGTGAGCATTATGGTTGTCATTAATCACCAGAAAGGAGGGAGATTGTTTGCTTCATATCCTTTGAAGTCCAGTGAAAGGTATGAATGGATTTTGGTGATTGAGTGAACACCATAGGTAACCCGTGTGATTGTAGCTTCCCCCCACAAATTCTACATCAATATGGTGGGCTTACTCGATGAATGACAAGGATGATCCCAATGATAGGAGTATCAAGTGAAGATAAACCAAGGCTAAGAACTAATTAGAGAGTTCATAGGATCACCAATACTATTAAGAGGGGTCAAGTCATTTGTCTCAGGTCATAAAGGTGTAAGGAGGTACGAATGCTCTTAATTGCCTTAGAAAGCACTTAAGATTGTAGAGAAAGAAAGTTTGGTCAAAATCAAAGTCAAGTTCAACACAGCGACTCAGTTTCAGCTTTAGAAGCAGTCACTGGACAGTCCGGTGAGGCAGAAGAGCAGAGTCCAGAGAAGATGTTTTCTGGAGTTGAAGTAAAGAAGTCATCGGACAGTTTGGTGGGTCATTGAAGGGATAGTTCAATTTCCCTAAAGGCGAAGTCCTGATAAGGTGTCTCTGAATATCCAAATGAGAGAGTCACCGGATAGTCTTGTTGGTGTTTCCTTCACCGGCATAGTAGAATTTACGTATTTGGAGAGAAGCTCGTGCGCTCTCATTGTTGATGTGGCCTAGTCTATTAAAGACTCAAGGATTAACCTAGTTCGAGCCACCATGAAGGTGTAATACCCTATGTCAATGGGAGAGAGTGGATCGTATGAGCTCGAAAAGAGGTTACAATGGAGATAGAGCCCCTACGCGAGCAAGAACCCTAGAACCTTTATGTAGGGGTCGGGCCAGGGTTACAAAGCTTGGAGCCTACGAAACCAGCGGCCCACTGATGGGTGGGGTAGCGAGCATCTCGAGGTTTGATAGGAGTTGAGTTGCCCGATCTTTCGGTGAGATGATAATTATCGATTTGGTAGAATCGACCCTCGCGATCTAACTACAAATGAATAGGTCGTGTGCGCCTTAGTAATAGGATAACCAACTCTGAATGGTTATTGATCGTGCTGGACAGCAAGATCAACCTAATCACGAAGATCAATTCTTACAAGCAATCGAAGAACAAGCAAAAACAAGATAGCAAAATAAAATTTATTAAGCTCGCTAAGAAGGCTAATTCCAGCCTGCGAATCAAAGAATACAAGCAAGAACAAGGAAGAACACAACTAAATTGTGAAATCTGAATAAAACTCACGAAGTTGAAATCCAACAAACCGTCAAACGGCGAAACTGTTTGATAACAGATGAAACTAAGCAAAAATCTATCCCTAATGATACGGCTACTATTTATATAGAGGTTTAGATGTCTTTAGGGGGCAAACTCTAATACTAATGTGCCCAGAAAAGATACACGGCCTAATAGCCAAAAGATGGTGTCACAGCACTCGATAGATTTTGAATATCATATTGTTTCAGCAATTTCTAGAGATCTAGGTAGTATTTTTGCACAAAATTAGATCCGTTGGAATGCTTATCTGCTGAGCTTTCCATCCATATCTAGAACGTCTAAAACGGAGCTCGTATGCGACCGGGGCATCCGTTTTAGTGCAGGCTGCTCCTGGAGTCCGACTCAGACTCGAACCCGAGAGTGATTGGATCTCCTCCGGGATTGAACATGCGTTGCTGATCTTGAGCATCTCCACATCCTTCTTTATGCTTCCCTTGACCCTCTCTAATGTTCCAAATCATGATAAAGTTATTAGGTAGGAATCTATTCTCAAAGGAAGGAAGACATGTGGTTAGGAACGAGCTCACCTCTAATCTCAATTGTCGTCCGTGAGTTTCATCAATACTAATTCGAAGAGTCTTGTGTGTATCTAATTGAGTGATGTCCTCATCACAGTGGTCGCCATAGTTGCTTATTGTCATATTGGGATGAGTGATGAGCACGTAAACAGGGCACAACATCAAATTCTCATGTTTCATGAGCTGCTCCTGTTGATAGATCACAAAAGTAGACAAACTTTGCAAAGCATTGTTAGTGTTAGTGCAAGCTATTGTTTGATCTTGCGTTTGCATTTCAAAAAGGTATTTCAGATCAGTACATATGAACACTTTAGACACAATAAATCTCCAACATCATCATATTTGCCAATTGTATGAAAAACACAGTAGCCAAAACATTGCAAACTATAATTTTGAAATAATCTCTCCTCCAAATAACTCAGGTTACAAAGAACATCAAATTCAAAATAACCTAAAGTTGTTAAAGAAGATATGAGCTCAAACATTTTCTCGTTCACATCAGTGCAATGAAAAGGCTTCTAATCAACACGTGTGTACTCAACTGCAATATTTTGAACATCTTACGCTAGTTGTATTTTTGGGATGAACGAAACTTGTTCATACAACTTGATACAATCATAAGACAAATGTGCATTATGAAACAAAGCATAAGTCACTGGAGGCTCAACTAAGCTTTGCAAAATACTAGTATGAACATTGAGCAATTGTAGTTCAGCACAAGCAGCATGAGAGGATCGAGATGTGGTGAGGGACTCACAGTGTGTTCCATTTTATTGCTCTCCTAGAATATAGTAGGTGCCACACAAGCATCATTATCTATTATTTTAGAACCTAGCTCAACGTCCTCTTTAACCTTATTCTCACTCTCCTGCACGATGTTAGGCATAGGACAAAAAATAGAAGAGTGTTCTCTATCTAGTTGTGCTGTTTTAGTAAGAGATATAGTATCACACAACTCGTCATCACATTCTCCTTGTGACAAAGGCATATCAGCAATACATTCTACAGATCGGTGATCTTGATTATTCTTACTTGTATCTTTAGATGATAAAAGTTAATTTTCAGTATTACAAGCAAGAGAAAACAAGTGAGAGACTGAGTAGTAAGTTTTAGAAATGAGCAAATTTTGGATATCAGAATTAAGACCTTTCATAAACCTATTCATTGTATCTTCTCGACATTCATCTAAGCCACCAAACATGACACAAACCTTAAAGTCATGAAAGTATTCTTTAACATTCATACTATCGTGCTTCAAGTTGTCTAATTTGGCAAGCAAATAATCATCATAACATGCAGGACTAAAAACATCTCTAAAATATCATTTGAATTTTTTCCAAGATTCTGGAACTTCATTGTGCCTACAATGATATTTCTATTCAAGCAAAGCACGTTTACTCAAAACACTAGAGGCAATGTAAATCTTTTCTTTCTTAGAAAAGTCATGTTCATCAAATTCTTTTTCTACATTCAGTTCCCAATCAATGTATGCATGAGGGTCAAATTTTACTGCAAAAGAAGGTATTGATGAACTGACTACATGCAAAATATCATTTTTTACCTTATGTTGAAGCATCTGCACATCTTGGTGGAGGGTGTAAGCCACCAACTCCCTTTCTTTTATTGTGCCTATCATGGTTAGCAAACAGCAAAACAAATTGGCAAAGAGAGGTTGTGTCCAACTCGGTTTCTCTCAAGCCTGCTCAACCAAGTTCTTACATGTTTTTACTAAACTTGCAGGGGTGATTTGCAACCAATGATGTCAACCAGCGAAGATTGGTGAAGCGATTGCCAGGGACACAGACTTTGTTTGCTGTAGAAATCTCTAGAGCAAGGACAGTTTCACTTTGTAGCAAGAGTTAGCATAATCAATTCAGCAAATGCAATGTTGAATAAGTGCTCAAAATATCAGTGCGCTAAAAAACGTAACTCGATGCAAGCAATGGAAAGATTCTCACACCAAGTACTAAAATAGATGCTAGTTGACAAAGTAAGGCAGGGTACTACAAAGCAACAAGTTCCTACCCTAAGTAGTCTGCAACATCTAGTCTCAAACGATGAATGGATGTTCTTTATTTTTAGATAGTACACGTCAGAGCTCTTTTGTGATTACGACGCGCTCGATGGATTTTTATGGCAAGGTTGGATTTGTTGAAAGGAAAACTCCCTGGGCTTTTCAGACTGTGCTCAAACGTTCCAAACACAGAACGGATGAAAGAGATAGGGCCCTTTTCTTCTGCAAAAAAAATTTGGTAACCAAATCTGTTATTTTCAACAAATTCGTATCTAGATTGATTTCGTGGATTCTGCCCTGATTTTTTGAGATTCTTTCCTAATTTTCTTTGATTGTTTCCTGATTTCATGAGATCACGGTTTTCGGATTTGTTTTTAATTCTTTCATTCTTTTACAGATTGCATCTAGATTTTTGACAAAGATAAAGTTTGCGTTTCGAATATGAAAAGGTGGATGAGATAATTATGGAAAGTAAATATATGGTTGAAACAGCATACTCCAACCGACACAATGCAGCACGAACTCAACAAAGCAAAATATTAAAAAGAAGATGCAAAGGCCAAAAGGTCTAGGACAGCGGGATCGAATCAAATATTTTTTTTGTGGCTTTTAAGTGGACAGTAGGAGTATTAATGAAACTACTAGAGAGGGGATATATCTCGCCGAGCAACTTAGAAGCTGATACCACTTGACAGGGGTTTGAGTTGCTCGATCTTTCGATGAGATGATAACTATCGATTTGGTGGAGGACAGCCAGAGAGTGTTGGGGTCATCCTCAAAACCTAGGATGTGCCCCTAATGGGCTAAACTTGATACACGAGCCAACGGCCCAAGTTGGGGTGACGCAGCACATTCTGTGTTGAAACGACGATTGGCGCTAACTCCAATATGAAATAAAAGATGGGGCTGGATCCATTCGAAAGTAGACTTCATAGGCTTTCTAGAATGTACTTAAATACCAAAATTGGATTCCATCGTGGCTTCCGTTGCAAGTTTGTACTTTTTTGTTGTCTAAATCCATCGTGTGTGAATATTTCTGTTGAAGTCCTCATCAGAAGATATGATGTCCACATCAAGGTTTATTCTCTAGTGTCCTCTGGCGCTAGATCATCTTGGTTGTGTCCTCGTCTATCCTTTGTCTAGTGCGGGAGCGACAAAATTAGCTTTTACATCTGCGCCACAATGTCAGGAATCTCTGTACCTGATGGGGGACGGTCGCTGAGGTGGTGCCGTCCCTGGGGGTCGAACGCGTAAGACAGTTCCCTGATCCTCAAACGGTTGGGTTTTGTCATCATGCAGCCCTGACCATAGATGGTTAGGCCATATCTTCGGGCGAATCTGACACTCGACAGCCAGATGTTGTCTTGGGGTGACCCTGATCGTCGGACGGTCGAGTGAGCTCTTCGGGGCTTGATGTGATGAAGTCATCGCAGGTTGCGACTCAACCTGTGGGCTGTGAACCATAGCTAGGTCTTCGTATTTAGTTGGGCCATAGGTACCCGGGGTATATGATCTCAACAAGTCTAGTGAAAGTATGCAGCGAACAGTCTGGTGTCATATGGAATGGATTCATGAGAGAGTGTTTCCTCGATCTGGCGGAGTATGGGGTCACGGGATTGTCTGATGGAACACTGGGTAGTTCGATATTAAGTGTTATCACACAGTTTATATTGGATAAAGCAGGCAGTATTATGCCATCAAGTTACAATGATTGTTGCTAGGCTTGGAGCCTATATAAACAGTGGTGGGGCTGTTTTCTAGTGTAGAGGTCTGATTTGCAGGAGCAAACTTGTGAGAGGCAAAGGGACACCAAGGAGAGAATACAACTCAAAATTAGAGATCTTTTGTTCTAGTAGAAGAGTAACAAGAGCACTCATACACTTCTAGACCCTATGAGGCTTTGAGAGGACAATCTTCGCTTGTTACTTTTGGTTTGGCAACATAGACTGGCTAGGTGTCAGTGTTTGAGCTTCCATGAAGATTGTAGAAGACGATGCCAAGTTTGTACGCAATTACAGATCCCCCACTCGAAAGGGACACCAAGAGAGAGTGCCCGAGTCTTGGAGGCTTGCTCTTGCGAGTGGGCATTATTTGTTGTAGTAGGGATCGCAGGTGACTTCACTCCGAGAGTGAAGCATGCCCTAGAGAGCACCGTTTCTCCGAGGAATCATCCAAGTTGAGTTCTAATTAGTCGAATTAGCTTGATATCTCAAACGGCCCAACAAGCTTAATCCAACTAATGAGAAATTGACCCCGAAAGTCCCCCGACATGCTTCTCGAACACCGCCCAAGACAATAACATATGGGTAATCAACGTTGCAGACATCACGTAGAAATCCCACATATTTAGATAAGTTATTACAAACCATAAGTAAAAAGGTTCATAACTAAAACCTACAAGAATGTGAGCAACAGGGTTGTAATTTTAGCTCTCAAACTTTGTAAAATATAAGATACCAAGTTCTTATTTAGGATCTAAGGGACATCAATGAGTAGTACACAGTGGAAAACATGTTTGAAACAAAACAAAGACAGTTGTGCTCAGCCAATGAACACCAGCGTCAGGCAAAAGACGAAACAAGACTACTCGTCCCCTTTGTCGGCATCACCAGGGAAGAAGTAGCCAAAAACCATCTCATCCTCACCAGCAAAACTTCAACGCTGCAAACGTGAGTACAAAGGTACTCAGCAAGACTTACTCGTGGGATACACATCCCGACTCCAAGGATCATGAATAAGGTATTACTCCCTCCGTCCCAATAGAAATTTATTTTTAGCTTTTCTTGACTATGACTTTGACTAATAATTTTGATAAATTTAATTAAGTTTAATAACATAAATTATATATTTTTTTTGAAAGTATTTCTTTTGATGAATATAAAAGTACAAATAATTGGTTTTCAATTTAACTGAATCTATAAAAATCATAGTCATAGTCAACAAAAGCTAGAAATAAACTTCTACTACGACGGAGGTAGTAGCAAGGATAATAACGCAATGGTATTTATTTGCGGAAAAGCAGTAGATATTAATAAATTATAAGCATAAAGTAAAGACTCATGGGCAACTAATCACTAGACACGACCAAAATACTTATGCACCAAAGTAGTAAGAGGTGTGTTAAGAATACACCCAATCTAGTAATATATCTCAACCACACAACCCACGAATAATTATGTGAAGTTATTAACTACGTTGAACAATGATAGACACCAAGCGAGGTCATAACCGCAACCGCGGCAATTCGAACCAATTATACACCCGCAGGGGAGCCCAACTATACCTAGACGACTTAAGGACCATCCGGTTTATGCAACTCGTGACGTCGCATAAAAGGGCACTCATGTCAACCTTTCTCTCATCGATGCCCGAACAGTTGGATAATCGACATGTCAGGGAGGACTGGTCCTGTGTCTTGTGGAAGCCCAGCGGTCACTCGTGCGTGTCATTCAAGACATGATGTCATAGGCCAAACGTTGGTATGGAAGTGAGATATTCGGCTTGTCTTACCATTATATTCGACATGTGGTATGAACGAAAAGTGCTTAGACCAGCATTAACAATGACTGGTCCAAAGTAATTTGTAAAGATCCTATACTCGAGAAAAAGTGGGGAGCTTCCACCAATTCGACTTCTACCAGTCTAAGCATGGCTAAGCAAGATGCACCGTGATTAAAATAACAACCCACCCAATTCTAGGACAAGGCAATGGGGGTAATCACAAAACTACCATATCTAGGCTCATCCTATTGCCCGACAAATGCAATAACAATACATTAATTCATTACATAAATTTTATAAAAATAGGGATCAGTATGCAACGGCTAAAAATGGTTGCAATATGGTCATATTTGTGGCGAAGTCACCCAATTGCCACAATGACATTTTCGTTGGCAATCGTGGCAAGTAGTAGCGTGGCAAAAGAATTGCGCCACGATTATCTTGTCTTGTTGCAATACCTATATTAATTGCCATGAAATAAAGTGTTGTATTTTATAGTAGCTGCAATGATGGATTTAGCGGCAATAGCCAATATTGCCACACATATAGGCATTGCACTAGGGAGTATTTGCAACCAACTATCGTGGTAGCAATCTGACTATATTGCCATACAATTTTTTTGTGGCAGTAGATCATATTGCCACAAAGATCGTCTCGTTGCAGTAGACCCTATTACAACGCATAGTGTTCTGTGACACCAAACCATATTTCCACGGAAAATATTTGGTGGTGGCAAGACCTATTGCCACGTACAGTGATTCATTGCAGCAACATTAATTGCCCCGTAATGTATTTTGTTGCATCAAGATCTATTACCACACTATTATTTTCGTGGTGCTACGTCACTATACCCTATTACCACGCACTATGTTCCATGCAATAGATTTGTTTGCAATGAAAATAAATTCATGGAATGAAATAATATTGCAACAAATTTTATTTTATGGCATTTATATATCATTGCATTAAATGCTATACGCGCATATAGTAGTATTGCAATGAAATAGCAACTTTGCAATAATTTATTATAATCAAATTCAAATATACATTTTATGTATCGCTGCTAAAAATTTATCAAAATACAAATCACCTCATCAAGAGTATGAAATCATTCCATCACGACATAAGGTAACCAACTAGTCATTAATTGTAATAACCACATTATAATAGTGTACAATCACCATATTATAAACGTACAATAGCAAACTAAATGGGGATTGGCAAAAGGGAATAAGAAGGAAGGGGGGTATTTATAGGAGGGGTCAATTTAGGGGTTGGGGCAAAAAATCAATTTCAGCCCAATAAAAGCCCACGGGCTAAAATATTCCAGTGCCAGAAAAAAATTAAAAGGGAAATTTTGAAATCGCACAGAATAAATTTGGGATAACTTGGCACTTCGATTAATTTTGAAAATTTTTGGGATGTTACAGTTTTCATGTGATAGCAATCTATCGGATAAATCTTCCTTCTCACAAATTTTTGGGGATGCGTTATCCTTGTGATTGAAAAACATTGATTAGAGGATTTACTCACTTAATGACATAATTGAACTAGGAACAGTGCAATACTCACATAGACACACTTAGATGCAGCATTTGACCATTCCCCATTCTTCATATGAGTCAGCTGAAAAAGAGTCAAATCATTTGGCTCTTCACCTGTTTTTGGATCCCTCTGTTGAGAATTAATGATATGAATAGTTATTAATGTAACAACTAAAGAATCAATTGTTTATCCGATCATTACCTGCTCATAGCTAAATTGGGAATATGGTTTGGAGCCCATTAGGTGTTGGGTCTTTTGTTGCTTACGATTTCCGGAGTTTGCTTGGATAACCTTCTACAAACAGTCTTAAAATAAAATGCATTATAAATTAAATGAACAAAATACTCATTCTGATATGTGTATTTGATGAAATAAAGAATATGCTATCATACCTGGAATTTTTCGCTTCCAAAGTACAGCATCAAGTAGTGCCATTCAACAATTCAACATCTTCAGGCTTCTTCTTCATTCTCTCATCATAAGTACTATATGCCTTGTATGTAGCGCTAAACGTTGACCTCCATCCTTTCTACCGCTATGAGCCAATAGCCCATATCTTTTCTTCTGCGTTCACCGTGGTTTGAAAGGTCCATTTATTCTGTTGCAGTGGAGCACATGAAGAGAAGGTGCATTATTTCATGATTACAGTTTTAATATGAGTAGCAACACAAATAAATATACATACGAGTATATCTAATGCTATAGAATTTTTGACGTTTTGCTTTATATCCTTCCAGCTTCTCACTCCGATGAGTGGAGCCCTTTTTCTTGTAAAAGTTACCACCTCATCGACGAATGTGCGGGCATTTTGTCCTATGGGACCTCCCTTCGTCTGTGAAAATTCTATTGGGAGTTTTTGAGTTCCACTCTTTATTCTCTTGATGGCTGCTGATAAACCTTTTAGGGTACCACGACCATAGTTCTTTGCACCTGCTACTCAAACATTAAGAATAAAAATTGTTCAGAGGTAGAATTGAACAAAGAAATAGACTCAAGTAGCAACAAGTTACCAATTTTCTTCTTCTTTGGAAGTCAAGCATGAGATGGCCACTCTGTTGGCAAGGGTCTACTTTCCTGATTTTCATCATTAGGACGTGTATCCACATCATCTAAACCTAGATGTAAATACGAAAGTGCTATTAGCAAGTTCTTCTCGCTGCCTTAGTAATGTATCTTTAAATTTTTATTTGATTGTTTATTTTTGGCATTGAGTAAAAGAAATAAAATTACTGATATTAGCAAGTTCTTCTCGCTGCCTTAACCATTCCTTGTATGTCTTGATTGTTTCCTCTCTGTAGTCATCACTGAATTCTGCAAAGCACATTAGTGTTTTTGATTGCATTACACATTGATTTCATATTATTGGAACAGAACTAACCTATGTCAACATTTTCCTCTTGTAGATTTGCAAGCCAGAACTTGTATGCATCAACTGGTTCCATTGTACTAGTATCTTGAACGCTATTTGGTGGCTCCCTTGGTCTCTTCATGGGTGTTATGCTCACCTGCAGCTCTGTGAGTTCATCCCTACTCAATAACAATCTGACTTTCCTTTCTCTTTCATTGTTTTGTATCATTGATTGTGCATGATGATCAAAATTGATTATCTCAATAGTTGCTAAATCTCGGCCACATCGCTTCTTGTAGTCCCTATGGTATGGCAGGGGCTGATCCCGATCTTTCAATGAGAGGAGGATAGGTTCGATTTGGGGTGGATTCGACGTTGGCTGTCCGACTACAACAACCAACAGGGTTGCTGCGCCTTAGCAACAGGTACATCGGCTCCAATTTGTTGTTGTTCTTGCTGTGCCAAGAACAACC
>BCLF01000074.1:1235097-1249311 GCA_001602275.1 Zoysia japonica | reverse complement strand
GGAATGGGATGGCGATATCTAACTGTTATATTATTAATCGCCCTACAGTCCACACACATTCGCCAAGATCCATCTTTCTTAGGAACTAGAAGAACAGGTACAGCACAGGGGCTAAGTGATTCTCGAATGTAACCTTTGTCAAGCAGTTCTTTCACCTGGCACTGTATCTCTCTGGTTTCCTCCGGATTGGTCGACGTTGGCTGTCCGACTACAACAACCAACAGGGTTGCTGCGCCTTAGCAACAGATACACCGGCTCCGATTTGTTGTTGTTCTTGCTGTGCCAAGAACAACCCTGAACCTGCGAGCAATCGAGAACAAGCAAGAACAAGATGAACAGGTAGACAACTCACAGATCTGGATATAATCACGAAATTGGGGTTCTGAATCAAGCAAATCGGGGTGGTCTCGTCGACACACGCGTTTACAAGGAAGTAGCTAAGGCTAAACTTGCATCTGAACAAAACCCACCCTCAAATGACGGCTGCTACAGGTTTATATAGTGGGAAGACGTCCTGGAGGCGTGGGGGGGAGTCAAACCCTAACTTAGAGAGGGCCCCTAATGGGCTAAACTGGATACAATGGGCCTCAGCCCATGACTGGAGGTCTGAACGCCTTTCCGACGATTCTGATCACGTCTGGAGGAGTTTGAAGCTGAGGTTGGACCCATCTGAAAGTAGACTTTGAGATCTTTCCTATGAGTACTCATTTGCCTTCAACAACATCCGGAGTGAAAAGTTATGACCGAAACAATCCAGCCCTGAGATGGTCCGATCCTGCTTTATGGTCCTGGTGCTCCTCCCATGTTCCTAATCATAACAAAATAACCACAAGAATTTAGTAGTACCCCATTCTGAGAAGAACTATTATAGACAGTGAGAAATGACTTGACCTGATAATTAAGTTGACGCGCTCGAGCTCGTGTCATGGGTCCTTCTTGTGCAATTGGTTTGGTTGTGTCTGTGGAAGTGATGTCCTCATCACCCTATCGGCGTATCCCAACTTTCCTTTCATACAAATCAAGTTGAAAAATGAGATATTAGCTCTGTCAACTTCGAACCGGATGAATTCTTTGTCTGGAGGTGTGCCTTTGCACTGGAAATGAAGATTCCACATCTCACCAGTCATCCTGCCACAGTGAAAGAATTTTACATGCAGTGAAGATCACTTCAACAATATCGACATGCTAGTAAAATTTCACTGCAAATTTTCAAACCAGGTACAATAAGTTTTTTTTAGTCCATTGCCTTTAATCAACATCTGCACCCAAGTTACTACTAGTACAACCTGCTGCTAGAGCTGGAAAATTGCATTGCAAAATTTCAAACCACTAGCAGTAATTTTTTATTTAGTTCACAGCCTTCAATCAAGAAATGCAAGCAAGCTTCTGATAGTATTGACTGTATTGTCTGGATGTATTGATGCAGGCTTCTTCTAGAGTTGAAACGAAAGAGCTCGTAAAAAAGCAAAGCTTATATCTGAAAGAAAGAATACAGGTACCCTGGAAATTCCTATCGAAACTTTACAACTTCTGTGGACATCTAAATTAAATTCAGAAAAGTTCGCAGTCACTTCGTTGAGATCAGTTATATAGTTTAAGGTACTGAAGGTTTTGATAACCTTTCACTAGCTACAGTAAGAGTATTTCTGAAGCAGAGCAATGCAAGATTTCAAGTATCGTGATTCTGAGACCGAAGATATGATAGCAAGAAAAAATGCTTTTTATACATTTTTTTTTGTAGACAGTATGATAGACTTAACAAGATACTAAGTAAATAGTAATTTTCTTTCACCATATGTAATCAATTGTATTTATTTGCAGCCTATCTTGTGAATGGTTTGAGATTAATGGCCTGCAAATAGATAGTATTGTACTTGAGTACATGATTATCATGAAATCAAACATTCAACAAGACATTACTCTGATATCTTCTACTGAAATTAATAATCTTAATATATGAATCCTGAACACTGGATCGGACCCTCGTTGAGCCACGTTAGCATCGTCATTCCCAGCCGTTCCATGGAGACCTTGCCGCTACCGCTCCTCGCGTACCTCCCCGCCACCCTCGCCCCAGGGCGCCGCCGCCTCGCGCCTCCACGGCCTCCGCTCACCCTCTGCCTCCTCTTTCAAGGTGCCACGTCCTCAGGTCTCCGCCGGGGCGCCGCCCGCCGGTTCCCTCTGCTTCAGGTCGCCGCCGCTCCGCCTCCTCCGAAGCCGCTGCCCTCCGGATCTTGCCCCTGCCCGACACCCCCAAACCCCGCCACCTCCTCCAATAAGGCGCCGCCGCCGGGATGCCACCCCCCTCCCAGGCCACAGCGGCGGTGCAAAGCCGACGGTGCCCAGGAGCAGGTCCCCCACCCCGAACGACGCCGCGTTGCCCACCTCCATCATCCCCGCCAGTACCGGCCAGCTCCAACAATTTCTTAATTAGCTAGCTGGATTGCTTTGGTCATGTCAAATGGAATGCGATTAACATTCAATGAGTGTCTGATACACTGCTTGTCTGTCATGATTTTTTTTCCATCCCTTGCTTCTTTGTATGAGTGCAATCCATTATCATCGTTATGGCAAACTTTGTCCTTAAAATGCAAGTACTGTAGCCACCGCTTGCAAGGTGTTTGTTAAAATGTGTCTGAAGTGATGCTATATGGCTTTTTCTACATCCAGCCGTTGACTAACAACAGCTTTAAAAGGATCATCCAGCCACTGACATATATATATAGGCTCCTTTACAAGTCACCAAATAGAAATATCTTTAGTCACAAAAATTATTCTATGGTTATAATGTTTATTTTATTGCATTTGCAACTGCAAATAGTGGACAGCTGAAACTGTTGCCATGATGAAGTTCTAGCCTCCACCAAAAGTTTTATTCCTTTTTATATTTTGCCTCTTGATCAAGGTTTTAAAAACCGGACGGCTAGCCGGATTTGCTACAGTGCCAGGTTCGGTTTTCGAATGAAAACCGGACCCAATCCTATACCGGACTGGACTGGTTTGGCCGAAAACCATGTCCAGAAGTCTAGATAAAATTGTCATGCTTATAGATATTTCTTTTTTTACATCGATTTTCTCTAAGTTTTATAGTTTCTGTTGATTTGATCTGTCTTTTTATAGGAATGAAAAAAGGTTGAATCATATATCGCTTTCAACATCAATCGTACTGGAATGCAGCCCCAGCTTACAAATATATAGCCAGGTAAACCATACCCCTTTTCAGATTTTTTTTTCACTTCAACATTCTAATATGGAATGTTTGGCTCAAGATTTTGTGAAACCTTAAAGGACATTTTGGAACCCAAATACTACTGATGGTGGTAGTTCCTGGGTTTATTATTTGACTTTGCAAGTCCAATTCACATGCAAATAAAGATTGTTTGGGCAAAGGTAATGTTATCATGCCTTGACTCTTGAATGATACTACCTCTGTCCCTAAATATAAGCATTTTTAGATTTAAACAAAGTCAAACTTCTTTAACTTTGACCATTAATAATATAAAATTAATAATGTTTTATATCGTGTTACTAGATTCTTCATGAAACATACTTTCATAATATGTAATTTTTTATATTAGAAATTATTTAAATTTATAGATATTATTGGTCAAAGTTGATAGTGTTTGACTTTGACCAAACTCTCAGAAATTCTTATATTTGGGGACGGAGGGAGTAGCATAATAAGGATCAAAGAAAAAGTTTAATTGTATTGCTCTAAACCTATAAATAACCACATTTATGTCACCCTCTACAGGCTAAGATTTTTTGGATTGAGCGATAAAATTTGCTGTGAACAGCTGTAAGTATCATAGGATTGGTTAAACTATTCCAATTTTTTTCTGTATATTTGTTGTAAATTTTGCAGTTTGAATGGTCCAATACTCATTTCTTTGTAATTTTTCCTCCTACATTTATTGGTGATTCCCATGCCTGTAGGTTTATATCAAAGAATAGAAATGGTAAAACGGTGAATCTGAAACAACAAAGATTACTATTTATGATTATTTTTTCTTCACATGAAATGTTCTAATCAATACAAATAAAGTAAAAGGGAGCTATCAAGCATCTATTGATGAGAAAATCGCCGCGCTACGTTTCTAGTAATATGATAAATACGTACAGGTTCAGGAAGTGATACACATCCATGATCTAAGTCAACTGTAACCAATCTCTTATACAAGGTAGTTAAACGTACATGTTTTCTGCATGAAACTTAAACACAGCAGCCTGATCCCAGTTTGATCTGGCACCTAAACAACGTAGAAGGACGATGGAGGATTTCATTATTCACCAGATAGGGGAAGAGTCAAATGAGCTCGGATCCATGCCAATGAAACCGTGAGCCTGCTCACGAGCAGGATCGAACCTGATAACCTCGTGCTCCCCGGTTTCCATCTCAGTCGGCGGCGGCGGCATGGTCTCTGGAGGCGGCATCACATACCCTGTTTATCTGGCGATGCTGAATCAGGGAACTAATGCTCTGCTCCTCTTCTCTGTTGCCCAGGAGTTTGTGGATTGGTTTGGAATGTGGAGGTGGGACAATATGGAAGTTTTCTTGGACGTCTCTTTTCCTGGACTACGCACAGAATTTGGGAAATGGCCACGTTCTCTGCCTCTTTCCATAGATATGATCATGGCTGATTCTTTCCCTGGAATGGTGCTTTGTTTTGGAATTTAGGAGGGAAACTACTGCGAGATGTGGATTTCGTGGGAATTTTTTTCTTGGGGGAAGGGTCTGGTGGTGGAGAAATTTGTACCTGTATCATTTGAAAATTCGAGTCTATTTTAATTTGACCGAATTTGAAATGTTCATGTAAGACTGATGCAGTGCCTGCAGCAGTTAAATCACAGTCATGAATGGCTGTCCTCTTTCGTTTATAACATATGATTAGATCATTCACATGTCTAAAAGCCGACGTTCAGTCCCTGTCACACTGAAATATCTGTCTGCTTAAAATATCAACACGTACCACTAAAGCGATCCAAATGTAGCTTCACAGGTCACTACACTGCATTGGGTGATCTTTTTTCCTGCCCTGCTTGGCGCATGGTTCCAAAGCGATAGAAAAAAGTGTGGTCTTTAGTTTGAGTACTACATACTATGTGGGTAAATGCCTGCAAAACCATAAGAATAAGGACTCGGTTCAGTTTAGGCATCAATGTGCAGGAAATGTTGGATAACATTTTGCCTATGATAAGAAATTTTCAGAGAAGGGAAATGGACATTGATACTAGATATCCCTGTGCTTGCAGCTAAATAATGATGGTGGCCATCGCTTTCTCAAATGTAAATATGCTAAATGCGTGTGGAGAGAAATGCTGCTGGATGATAAGCGACATCAACTGGCTGCCCCAAATTCACCACAAGAGATGTTGAGTTCTATATGGAAGTTAACAGAAAGGAACGAACTCAAATGGTGTGCTCTGATCTCAGTTGAAGAATATTAACCTTGTCAACGTCAGAGAAGTATAGGAAACCTCCCAAAGAGTGTGTGACATAAGAATCAAAACAAGAGCCTGAAGAAACAAACATGGATAGAGTGAAAATGAAGTAACAAACATATAGTCAAAACAAAAGCCTGAAGTCACAATATTTTTGGCGCTGCATGCTGCACCTTGGACTATCAGAACTGAAGAACAAGAAAGTATTCCCTGATTCAATGAATTAGCACTGAGGCTCCTACGAGAAAAAGTTCATACAAAGAACATATGGAGCACAAAGTGGTGAGATGAACACTCAACAAATGTTTAGCTAACAATGTAAAAAAAACAGATAGCCAGATGAGCCGGTTCATAATTCTTTGCACAATAACTTTTTAGATATCAAACGGAGAAGCTGTCCAGACCATAGCGTGCCATATCAGAACAGCTGAATCTGTCTTTGTTTCTTCGGTAGTCCCGTTTAGTTGCTCAGGAATGCAGTTGGAGCGACTATTCCCACTAAAGTTCCTCGGAGATGTTTATTTATGTTTGAATATTAACTCTATCAATTTTCGTTTTTTCCTCTTAGCCAGCTGAATGAATGAACACAATCAATCACATTTCGGTAACATTCTGGTGTGCAAGGGAATAATGCATGAGGCTATATAGATGGAGACTAACGATTCATCTTTATAGTGTTAATATCTACAAGCAAGCACGTATGACTCATTAGTGTAAGCCCTAGACGTGTGACTCATTTGTACAAGCAAGCACGTATGACTCATACAGGGGGCACCTTGTCTTATATGGCAGCAACAAATCAGGCAGGCATATCTTTAGGTAGCACCATAGCTGTGTGCACGGTGTGGGCTCTCATACAACCTTGCCTCATATGGCAGCGACAAATCAGGCAGGCATACCTCTACGTCCATGAAACTTGGGCATACACGGCCAGAGTTGCCTGCTATTCGATCTCTACCTGGTAACTTTGCCTCTCTGCCTTCGAGTCCCTCTTTATCCCAATCCCTATTCCCCGCGATGATGGCAACGGTGGCGTAGTTTTGCAGGTGGAGCAGAGGCTGGTGGCAGCTGCACCAGCGCATGATCATCACATCGGCGTGGCGCACGGCGGCCGTACAGCAGCGTGTGTAGGGCGGCGGCGGGCGGTGGTACAGCAGAGTATGATATTGAATATGAATATACCGTTCAGCATTTGATGAGCTTGTTAATCATATAGTTGACATCTGTCCTGCCATTGTTCTAGCAATGCTTTTATATATTAGTTTGTCCGTTGAACAATGCCTTTTTATTGGCAGCTATAGATGGATGTATCCGATTGAGAGATACCTTTGTACACTTAAAGGCTATGTGTGGAACAAAGCACACCTGAAGGTTCCATAGCCGAGGGATATATATCTGAGGAATGCTTGACATTTTGTTCTCGCTTCTTGCCAGACATTGATACCATGCTAAATCGTCCAGAGCGTCATGAAAGTGTTGCAGTGAATGAACCACCGTCGGGTCTAAGTATATTTGGCAACATTGACTATAGTAAGAAAGGATTTACTATCGAGACGGTTGATAGGTTTCAGATGCAGCAGATGCGGCACTATATAATCACAAATTGTGATGAGGCCATTCCATGCGCAGAGTAAGATGTTACACTAATTTACTTATATTTTTGTGCACCTTATTTTTTTTTCTAATTCCAACTCTTTTCCTTAAAATCAGTGAGCATAAGGAATTGCTTGCAAAAAGAAGTCCACGTAATATTGAGCAACGTCACAAGGACAAATTTGTAGGTTGGTTTGAGTGTAAGGTGAGTAACGGTTTAATTAGATGTCTTTTTTTGTAATGCCAATAAATTTTGCATTTTATCTTTTTAATGTCTTGTATTTATGTACTTGGTGCAGATCAAAACTCTATCAAGAAGGGAAAACAAGTGATCTCATGTATGCCCTTTCTCAAGGTCTAGACCATCGAACACATGTTTTTAACAGATGCTTCATCAACGGTTTTCTATTTCAAACGACTAGCATAGAGAAGAACCTGGCTACACAAAATAGTGGTGTAGTTATCAAAGGTGATGACAGTACTGGCAATATGGACTGGTATGGTGTGATTAAAAAAATTATTTCACTAGAGTTTCCTAATGGAAAAGAGGTCATATTGTTTCAGTGTGACTGGTTTGATATACCTGCTGCCACTAAGAGTAAGGGTAGAGGCGACAGGAAGGATCAATATGGTATTATTGATATTGACACTACTCGAATTCGATATTTAGATGATCCTTACATCCTCGGGACACAAGCTGAACAGGTGGTTTATGTGAAAGGCACAAAGAAACCAGAATGGTGCACTATTGTTAGATTGAAACCTAGAAATCTATTTGCCATGCCTGAAGCACCAGATACAGAAAACCAGGGAGAAATCGATGTTGACTCATTAGATGTGGGTGTTGAAGATATGAATATTTCTGGCACACAGGAAGAGTTGAAAAATTGGAGAAGACCAGACATGGAAGGGGTAAGTGGTGATGCTTCTATCATTGAAAAGGTGCTTACTGAAGTTGTGCATGAACCAAATGCTTTAGACCTATCAGATGAAGAAGAAGATGATGGATGTGTTGCACCTGTGAATTGTGAAGCGGAAGTGTTTAATGATGATTTTTTTTGTCTAATTATATTGCATGGTAGGCTACAGAAAAGAAAATGGTCAAAAGAAAGGTATTTATCCTACAATTTGTTGCATTTTCTTAGGTGACAGATGCATAGAAAATTCAGTAGCCTTGTACCACTATGTTTCCATTTTCTTAGGCCAGCCTGTTGGCCAAGTTCGTTTCTATTTGTTACCAATCTCCTACTCAAGTTTATTGTTTACTTGTATCCCAGAAACCACTTACAGTGCTCTCTTGAGGCAAAGTCAGAACACCTACCACTGGATTAAAAAAAGTTCGAGCATTATCCCATTCTATGGTTCAATATTTACTCTTTTAAATTTTTTATTTTATTTTTATTGTAGGAGAAGATATGAAATATGTGCAAAAAACAGTGATGAAGGTGCTGATCCAAAATAATTGATGGCAAGATATATAGAAACATTTCAGTATAGTCCACTTTGATATTTTGTTTACATGAAAATAAGTTTTGTAGATTATTTCATATTCTGTGATATAAGATCTTATTGCTGGAGTGGATCACGCTATATCTTACATGGAGTTGAACAAGATGTCATGCCAAATCATATTATGTATCTTGTTCTCTTAAAGTGATACGTATGTACAATGGATGATCATGTTATGCATGTTTAAGTGTTTGTATGTGACACTGTATTTTTAAAAATATGAGTCTCATATTGTAAAACATTTTGTATTGATACCAAACAATCGTACTTGTATGTCATAACTCCAGTGATGTGAAATACAAATAATAGTTTTGCATCGAGGGGAAAAATATACAAAAAAAAAATTGTAGTTGCATTGGTTATGACTTCAGGACACAAGAATTGGGGTGGGGGTACTAATAGGATATGACACTTCTGACTAATCTACTTAGCGTAACCATCAAGGATTAACTAATTTACTCACTCATATTTTCATCCAAGAAACGGCAGAGAAAAGTAGAAGATTGGTGCTCTTACCTCATACAAGTTAGTGCTCCTAGCTAGCAGCATAGGCATGTTGGAGAAAAACGAAACTCACCATGGCTGGAGCTGCGGACGTTTCCATACCGACTAACTGACCACATGCCCCCTGGAAAAAATACGTGGCCCGCTCGTGGCCGCTTGCATCGGCGCATGAACGGCACCAGCTGTATCCGCAGCTCCGGACAACGTAAGAAAATCTGCTCATAGGCATGTTGCCACGAGCAACCACAACAAATAAGTCAAACCGTAGCATGCACGGACGCACCTGCTGCCCACTGCCGCGACGATCATCCTGCTACGCAGGGGCTAGGGTGTTGACAAGAAGGAAAGGAAGAATAAAGATCCAACAATAGAATAATGACTGTAAACATTAAGAAAAATGTAGTAAACTTAATCTGATTTTGATTCATTTTTATTTTCTTTTCTTTAATAAATAAATTCAAACCCATATAGTTGCCACAACATTTTTTTTTGCTATACAATATTTCTTTTGTAATGAAAAATCAATATCATCATAACACTACCATACATATGGTAAAAAATCGACATGTTACGACAACATCTTTTTGTAGCAATATAACCTCATTTTTTGCAATGAAAAATTTAGACTATCGCAACATTAAATATTTGTTGCAACAAATTTGACATATTTCCACTCCATCCATTTTTTTACATTTCTGCGGTACTAAATTTACTATATTGCCACGTAACTATTTTTTGTAGTGGTAGCACTAACTTATTGCTACGGTTGTCACGATTATCACAACGCCAATAAGATGTGGCAAAAAGATTGGACATGTTACCACAATATCTTTTTGTGGTAATATAACCATACTTTTCGCAATGAAAAAATTGAAGTATCACAAACACTTGATATTTGTGGTAGCAAATTTAACAAATTGCCACTCCACCTTTTTTCGTGGTAATAACATCAACTTATCGCAACGTAAAGTCGAGACTATCACAACATAGTATATTTGTCGCAATAAATTTATCGTGTTGCCATGTAATTCATTTTTGTGGCAATAACACTAACTTATAGCAACAAAGTATCAAAATTATCACAACACCAATAATTTGTAGCAAGAATAGAAATCTATTGCAACAAAAGTTAAGATTATCACAACTCTAAAAGAAATGTGGCATTATCTTCCATCTATTGCTATGATTTATGAAATTGGTTGTAATAGCACCTACCTATTACATCGTATTTTGTATTGTTGCAGCGTGTTGCCTGGCAATAGGCCTAATTTCTAGTAGTGGATCCATTCGAAAGTAGACTTCATAGGCTTTCTAGAATGTACTTAAATACCAAAATTGGATTCCATCATGGCTTTTGTTGCAAGTTTGTACTTTTTTGCCGTCTAAATCCATCGTATGTGAATATTTCCGTTGAAGTCCTCATCAGAAGATATGATGTCCACATCAAGGTTTATTCTCTAGTGTCCTCTGGCGCTAGATCACCATGGCTGTGTCCTCGTCTATCCTTTGTCTAGTGCGGGAGCGACAAAAGTAGCTTTTCCATCTGCTCCACAATGTCAGGAATCTCTGTACCTGACGGGGGACGGTCGCTGAGGTGGTGCCGTCCCTGGGGGTCGAACGCGTAAGGCGGTTCCCTGATCCTTGAACGGCTGGGTTTTGTCGTCTTGCGGTCCTGACCCTTGGATGGTTAGGCCATATCTTCAGGCGAATCTGACCCTCAGAGAGCCAGATGTTGTCTTCGAGTGCGACCGTCGGATGCTCGAGTGAGCTAATCGGGGCTTGATGTGATGAAGTCATTCGCAGGCTGCGACTCAACCTGTGGGCTATGAACCAATGCTGGGTCTTCCTATTTAGTCTGGGGCCGTAGGTACACGGGGTATATGATCTCGACAAGTCTAGTGAAAGTATGCAGCGAACATTCTGGTGTCATATGAAATGGATTCATGAGAGGGTGTTTCTTTGGTCTGGCGGAGTATGGGGTCACGGGACTGTCCAATGGAACACTGGGCAGTTCGATATTAAGTGTTATCACACAGTTTATATTGGATAAAGCAGGCAATTTTATGCTATCAAGTTACAACGATTGTTGCTAGGCTTGGAGCTTATATAAACAGTGGTGGGGTTGTTTTCCAGTGTGGAGGTCTGATTTGAAGGAGCAAACTTGTGAGAGGCAAAGGGACACCAAGGAGAGAGTACAACTCAAAATTGGAGATTTTTAGTTCTATAAGAAGAGTAACAAGAGCACTCATGCACTTCTAGAGCCTATGAGGCTTTTAGAGGATGATCTTCACTTGTTACTTTTGGTTTGGCAACATAGACTAGCTAGGTGTCATTGTTTGAGCTTTCAAGAAGATTGTAGAAGATGATGCCAAGTGTGTACGTGGTTACAGATCTCCCATACGAAAGGGACACCAAGAGAGAGCGTCCGAGTCTTGGAGGCCTGCTCTTGCGAGTGAGCATTGTTTGCTATAGTTGGGATCGCTGGTGACTTCACTTCGAGAGTGAAGCATGCCCTAGAGAGCACCGTTTCTGCGAGGAATCATCCAAGTTGAGTTTTAATTAGTCAAATTAGCTTGATATCTCAAACGGCCCTACAAGCTCAATCCAACTAATGAGAAATCGACCCCGGTAGCCCCCCGACATGCTTCCCGAACACCACACAGGACAATAACATATTGGTAATCAACATTGCAGACATCACATAGGAATCTCACATATTTAAATAAGTTAGTACAAACCATAAGTAAAAAGGTTCATAACTAAAACCTTCAAGAATGAGAGCAACAAGGTTGTAATTTTAGCTCTCAAACTTTGTAAAATATAATTAAACAAGATACCAAGTTCTTATTTAGGATTTAAGGGACATCAACGAGTACTACACAGCGAAAAACATTTTTGAAACAAAACAAAGACAGTTGTGCTCAGCCCACGAACACCAGCGTCAGGCAAAAGACGAAACAAGACTACTCGTCCCCTTCGCCGGCATCACCAGGGAAGAAGTAGCATAAAACCATCTCATCCTCACCTGCAAAACTTCAACGCTGCAAATGTGAGTACAAAGGTACTCAGCAAGACTAACTCGTGGGATACACATCCCGACTCCAAAGATCATGAATAAGGTATTACTCTCTCCGTCCCAATAGAAATTTATTTTTAACTTTTGTTGACTATGACTTTGACTAATAATTTTGATAAATTTCATTAAGTTTAATAACATAAATTATATATATATTTTGAAAGTATTTCTTTTGATGAATATAAAAGTACAAATACTTGGTTTTCAATTTAACTGAATCTATAAAAATCATAGTCATAGTCAACAAAAGCAAGAAATAAACTTCTACTAGGACGGAGGTAGTAGCAAGGATAATAGTGCAACGGTATTTATTTGCAGAAAAGCAGTAGATATTAATAAATTATAAGTATAAGCATAAAGTAAAGACTCATTGGCAACTAATCACTAGACACGACCAAAATACTTACGTACCAAAGTAGTAAGAGGTGTGTTAAGAATACACCTAATCTAGTAATATATCTCAACCACACAACCCATGAATAATTATGTGAAGTTATTAACTACGTTGAACAATGATAGACACCAAGCGAGGTCATATCCGCAACCACAGCAATTCAAACCTATTATACACCCGTAGGGGAGCCCAACTGTACCCACACGAATTGAGGACCATCTGGTTTATGCAACTCGTGACGTTGCATAAAAGGGCACTCATGTCAACCTTTCTCTTATCCATGCTCTAACAGTTGGATAATGGACATGTCAGGGAGGACCGGTCCTGTGTCTCGTGGGAGTCCAGCAGTCACTCATGCGTGTCATTCAAGACATGATGTCATAGGCCAAACGTTGGTATGCAAGTGTGATATTTGGCTTGTCTTACCATGTGGTATGAACGAAAAGTGCTTAGGCCAGCATTAACACTGACTGGTCTTTAATCAACACAGACAGGGCTACCGCACACAGGACTCCTTTCCTACTGCCAACCTATACTTCCTTGTCCGGTCAAGTGGGGACCTTCCACCAATTCGACTTCTACCAGTCTAAGCATGGCTAAGCAAAGCACACCGTGAATAAAATAACAACCAACCCAATTCTAGGACAAGACAATGGGGGTAATCACAAAACCACCATATCTAGGCTTATCTTATTGCCCAACAAATGCAATAACAATACATTAATTCATTACATAAATTATATAAAATCAGGGATCAATATGAATGATGCTTGCCTTGCGTTGTTAAAGTTTCTTCAGCAAAATCACCCACAGGTGCTTCACCCTATGGAGCACCCACGTCACTCTAGAGTATGTTGTTCACTAAACAATAAAACAACGCCGATATGAACATGCATGTTATGCAATGCCATGATACAAATGCACTGAGAGTGATGTAGTTTATTAAACCAATATTTATTTATTGAATTAGCATACAAAAGATTTAAGTGTGCTGTAATTACAAAATTTACTAAACTGATTATTTCATTAGTAGATGGAGTGGAGACTTAATTTAAGTAGTTAAACACTCTAAAATAATGAGGTGAATAATTCCACTAAACCTAATAGGTCAAAATATCAGTAGAGCTTAATTGTAACTACCTCAAGCAATTTATCCAAAATGAGTTAGATGTTTTAGTTATTTACTAAGGTAATTCACTTAATTTAATGAAAAACTAATTTTATAATATTTAGTAATGTTACTAGACTCTAAACAATTTTAATGGGTCAAGATAGAGGAAAAAAATTAGAACCAAATTTAGTTAATTATCAAAAACTACACTAATTACTATGAATTAATTACTAGAAAATAGAGATAAATCCATTATAAATAACTATCAAATATATGAACCTAAAACATTTTTATACTGCTACATAATCATTTATGTGATAAGAACGCAAAAGATAACTAATTTAAAATACCTACAAAATGGTGTTTCATGGGCTCAATAAAATGTTCATGATTTTAGGAGTCTATCAAAATTTGTTTCATATTTTTACAAGCAAGTATGAAATTTTTATGATTTTTACAAACTTAAAGGATTTATGTGCACTTATTAATGAATTTCCAAGAAAAGGGAGTAGAACCGGCCCCGCACAGGCCACGTGGCGGCCTGCACGGCCCGGCCGCAACCCCGCCCGCAGGGGCTCGGCCACA
>BCLF01000074.1:1215195-1234530 GCA_001602275.1 Zoysia japonica | reverse complement strand
CAGGGGCTCGGCCACACCGGATCCAGCCTGGCCGCACCGGATTCGGCCGGCTTGACCAGCCAGCCATGGCGGAAGGTGGTCCGGCTCGCGGCAGCACTCGCCGGTCCGCTGTTTCCAGCGGCTGCGCGCCTGGCGTCCGACAGTAAAATAGCTACCACTGCAGGGGCATGCCATAGGAGAGGTAGCCGAGGGTCGGTTCTCACCGGACTGCGGTCGGTGGCGACGTCTTGGGAACGCTCCGGTAGACGAAACTCGAAGAGGGATGAGCCTAGAGCTTCACCAGATCAAGTAGAAAAGCGGCAGCGGTGTTTTCGTCGAAGAAGAGGTCCGGAGGTAGGTCGGCTCTAGTGAGGTCCTTAGGTTCCGACAAACGGTGGTGGAAGAGCTTCCAATCTGGGCACAACGAGCCACAATCCTCTTGAATTGTGAGTCCTGAGCATGCACCAGGGAGCAAGGAGTCTAGGGCCGAGAGGAAAAAGGAAGGCACTCACTGGACGCGATGGAATTCGAGGATGACGACCGGCTGCTCTGAAAGCTCGAGCTTTGTGGGAAAATCAAAATCCAAGGATCTTGGTGTAGGGAAGGAGAAGAGGAGTAAGGAGGTAGCTCAGAGATGGGGTGGATGCACAAGCCTGCGGATGGCGAAGAGCTGAGAGGCGCTCGGCGGTGGTGCTCCACTGCAGCGACGTCGCTTGTCCAGTGGGGGCAAGAGAGGAGAGAGCAAGAGAGCTGGGAGAGAGATATAAAGAGAGAGAGAGTGCCGGGGAGAGGAGTGCATGCTGGCGATCCGCGCCGAGATTCATCCGGGCATGCGGCAGCAGCGGCCAGTCATGGCGCATTGCGACGCTGCTGCACTGTACGTTGGAGGCTGGCTGAGGGAGGAGAAAGGCGCTGACAGGTGGGACCGGCAGGTTTTTCTTTTTCCTGATTTTCCCAAATTTCTGCGCAGCCCTCTGTTTTTCAAGCAAAAACCAACTTTTCGAGCTCGGTTGAATTTGAAAATTTTTGTGATGAACAACTTTCCTTTTGGGCTCATCTCCAATTTCTAAACGGATTTTTTTATATAAAATTCGGAACACAGGTATTTGTTTAAAGGAGTAGATTAATTTGGGACTTGAATCTTTGAATTTAAATTTTACAAAAATTCTTTTTAATGCATGCTAATCGTCGTGATCACTTTAAAATAAGAATTTACTTTTACATCCTGCCTTTGAATGCTCGTTCACAATTTTTAAATTCAATTCAAATTTGAATTTCTTTTGACTTTGGTTATTGAATTCTAGCTTCAAATTTAAATCCTTAATTGCAAGAGAGGTGGGATGTTACAGTTTCTGGAACATTGGGAGGGACCGGTACTCCGATGGGAGTGGTCCGACGAAGATTAGGGGAAGGCATCAAATTTCCAATACATCGGAGAAAATCGCTGAGCATTCTCTTTACTCTAGTCTTTACTTTACACATTCCATGTTGAGTAGTGTTATGTGTTGCTTTGTGATTCCTCTTGGTGGCTATCGTGCTAGTACTAGCTTGTTGTTTTCATCTCTTCAATAGCGTAATTGAATTCTATAAGTCTCCCAATTCAACTCTCCTTCTCAGTGCGCTTGATCCTTACACCCAGGAAGTAAGGGCAGTGGCCGGAGCGGACAAAGACCCCGCTCCCACCCCACTAGCTATAGGAGAAGTGGGGGAAACAATAGCAGCTGCGACGAGTCCCGAGTCCGCGCCCCTCACCCTTTTAGGTGAGGAACCAAAAGCCTCATCCAATGCCTTCTTGCAGCGACAAACGGTGAGGAGCACATCGTCGGAGTCGTCATCCTGCAGATTGACGATGGGGATGAACGACGTCGTGACCCCTACCGTAACCGTAGGTGCCAGAGCTGGAAGCTTCGTCCCGGCGGCCATAGTGGGAGTCAGTCCTGCAACTGAGACCGACCCAGATCCCTAGCCCAACACAAGTGCCGCCAAGGGAGGCTCCCCTGTGAACCCTGACCCAGCAGTTGGGGGAAGTGCCGTGGAAGTGCGAGAAGACTGGGACCCCACGCCGAGGACCCCCGGTAGAATTACTCCTTCTCGAGCTGTGGAGGTGCTCGACCTCACCGTTCTCATCCCGATCATGTTTTGCATTGCTGTCATCGGCACACGTAAGGGGACGATGCTCGTCTACGACAATGCCGACAACATTCACTCTCAACTACAACATTGCAAAGATTCAACGACTAAAGCATTACGAATAGATCACTTACAAAGGCACCCGAGCTGTCCAACGCCCACAGCTCTGGAACACCAATCAAATCGATGACAAGGTTCCCATCGAGGAGCCGCGACACCTGGGTGACGACCTCGCCCTTCGACAATTCCTCCGCCACAACTTTAGGGGTGGCATTGAGGGGCCCAGAGTAAAAACAGAGGTGGTGATGCCGAGAGCGCAGAGGTTGGATGTGGCGTCCCACAAACACCCCAATCAGAACAGCAGCGGTCAGCCCCTCATCCCACAGCTCCACGAACCACCGTAGCAATGGCTTTAGTGCTTCAGCATTGACGGTCGTCGGCTTTGCAGCCCTTTTGGCAGTCCTTTAAACCCATATTTTGCCATCAAATCCCTGGATAATGGATACTGAAGTAACAACCAACATAGTGGTAGCTAGGAGTTATTTACTAACTATTTCCACAATAGTTAGTGAATTTATGCATGTCGGTGATTTATACTTGGAATTTAGGGAAAGTACAAGCAACCAAGGGAGGAAATAAAAAATATAAAGTGAGGAAATATGCCAACATACCAGGAATCCAGCGTTGCTATGTGGAAAAAAGTCAGCCCTCGAGCCAGAAAGAATATCCAAAAGAATCCCTCACAAGATTAGCCAGAGGGGGACCCAGCCAAAGGTGGGCCCAAAAGGCCCACTGGCAGGGTTGGCCGACCTTTAGTTGGCGCATTTCCCACCAAGTTTTGGCCAACGGTTCCTTGCCTTGCAAGCCAAGTTGATTACGCATGCATGCTGAAAAATATTCTCTTCAGGAACCACTTTAGATACGCTATAAAAGGAGGGCCCTTCCCCCACTTCAAGACACTCCACTAAAAGGCAAACATCTCCATTCCTAGGCATCTTAGTGTTTAGAAGATTGGGAGAGACTGAGGGATATCAACAAGAAGTGTTGGCCTTGTTGGCATCTTCTACACACTTGTACCTCGATGAGTGTCTTCGAGGATCGTGCGGAGGTGAGGCGGGCCTGTCTGTGTCTTCTCCAACACTGTACTTCGGTGCTTCTCCCGAGGGATGCTGGGGGACTATCGACACCATCTCCAAGCTTGTACCTCCACAAATGCTTTTTGGTTCAAGTAAGTATTTGTAATTCTCTTGCATCTTTAGTCAGTTGATTCAATAAGATTAGATTCTTACTACTTATGGGTTCATCGCTCTATATTGCTTAGAGTACTTAGTCCTTTAATATGCGTGGGGTTATGATAGTAACTTACTTCGTAGACCTTTCAAGCCACAGACATGGTGGCGGCGATGACCGCGATGGCTAAGAAAAAGGCGACGATGACGACGAAGAAGACGAAAGCAAGCGAGCAAAGAATAGAACGCACGAGGATTACAAGAGCAACTGGTGGGGTGAATTTCGAATCACCTCTCCACGCTCCTTTTAAAATAATGGGAGCGGACAGTTCCTTTACCACGACCCGAAGGCAGAGGAATGGGACGTACGCATTAACCATGATGCATTAGAGCGCTTGAATCATCGAGCGCCCACATTTTCAACCCCCAATCACCGACGAGTTTAAATCATCGAGTGCCCGAGGGTCGTGCACTTCTTACACTGGTTTAAATGACTAGTGGACACCTCGGGCTTCACGCACGCGAAGTATCACGCTATAGCAACCATTTGATTGATGTGCCCTAGCCGTCTGATCTCCCTGGCAATTACCTTTTTTCTAATCAAGGATCCACTGCCCGTGCGATGCACCGAAACCATTTGATCATCGGACCCGTCCGTGATATTTTCTAACTACTCGATAGGATTAGAGCCCACACATCGAGACATTTGAGAGTAGCCAACCTGTTTGTCTGGTCTAACCCACGTCAGCAGTGCAGATCATGGGAGACAACTAGTCCGTCTGGTTCGACCTATGCAGAGTGCTAATCATGGAAGACGACCAGTCCGTCTGGTCCGACCTAGGCACTCACTCCCCAACCTTGAGGATTGATCGTAAATCAGATTATGCTCGGACCATCGCAAACCGAGTGAAGCCAGGTTGGAAGGTACTCGTGCACGTATTGCTAGGAAGAGCGTTATGTCCCGCATGGATTCAACACTCTTCCAGCAGCTCGTCTGGCCGACCTCGATGGACCAGCTCGTCTGGCCGACCCCGATAGACCAGATGCGCAGGGGCATATTTTCTCAATGAAGGTGGCAGGACTTGAGGTGCCCGATCTTTCAGTGAGGTGATAACTATCAATTTGGTGGATTCGACCCTCACGATCCGACTACAAACGAACAGGTTGTGTGCACCTTAGCAATCGCAGAAATAACTCCGAATGGTTATTAACCTCGTCGGAACGACAAGATCAACCTGATCACGAAGATCAATTCTTGCAAGTAATCGAAAAACAAGCAAGAACAAGATAGCAAACTGAAATCTCTCAAATGTGGGATTCTCAAAAGCTGTCTAACAGGTAGCTGTTGGAAACAACTGAAGATCAGAAAGTTTTGCACAAGAGCTAAACTATAACAAAAGAAAACTCAAGTGTTCCTAGTGGTGGCTGGGACCTTTAAATAGGGTGGAGGACGACCAGGGTGCTAGGGTCATCCTCAAACCCTAGGACGCATCTCTAATAGGCTCAACTTGATACACGGGCCAATGGCACAAGTTGGGGTGACACAACACCTTTTGTATTAAAATGACGATTGGTACTGATTCTGATATGATATAAATAAAATGACGATTGGTACTGATTCCGATATGATATAAATGTGGGGCTAGATCCATTCGAAAGTGGACTTCATGAGCTTTTCAGAATGTACTTAAACACCCAAATTGGATTCCATATAAAGTCGTGACTTCTATTGCAAGTTTGTACTTTTCTGCAGTTTAAATCCACCGTGTGTTAATATTTCCATTGAAGTCCGCATTAGAAGGTATGATGTCCACATCAAAAGGCTTCCGACACGACGATCGAGTTACTCGAAGGATAGGGCCATGGCTCCGCCCCCTAAGGGTCGGATAGTATCGCTGCAACCGAAGATTGCTCTGATCAAGACAAAGACCTCCCGACCGACCCTTCGGATCACCTGGGGGCTCGAGGCTATGCCCTACAGGCGCGTTCCCGTGAAACTGCAACCGACATGGGACTCGGGGGCTACTGTTCAGATCATAAATCCCTAGTACATACGCTCCAGCCTAATTGGAAGGCCCAGCTATGAAGAACGGCCCGTCGTGCTATGGGCTCAGCTGAGGCCCATGAACAATTCAATCCCACCAAGTTCAGAAGACATGGTCTAACCATCTGAGTTGGAACCACCCAAAAGATCTTGTTCGACCATTTGAGGGTCGAAACCACTTGTCGGACCATTTGAGGGTTGAAAGTGCCTTAGCCATCCGACCCCATGGGTTGGATACCACCTTTAGCTGACCCAATGGCTAGGGTATCGGATAAGGAAAAGATTTTTGACAATGTGCAGTAGGCGCAATATGCCAGATGGTGGAGGAAAAGTTGGCTTTGTCCAACCCACGGTGGACAAAAGATGAAGATGAGGACAACAACATGATGATCTGGTGCTCACAAGCTGTCAGGCGTAACAACTCTAAGATGCTCGTGGTCCCACCTGTCACAGGGCCGCTCGGTTACATCGGCATCAAGCCTTTTTATAACCCTGGTCGAACCCCTATATAAGGTCACGCCAAGAACCCATAGAGACATCAAATAGTAGAACATGAGATCATATCAGATCAAGAGACATCAGAAGACACGACCGAACACACATACACATACTCATACATCCGAAAGCTCTAGGGTTCTTGCTCGAGCAAGGATCCTAGCATCATTGTAACCCACTCTCGATTAGCCTTCGAGGCCAATACATTCCACCACTGAATGTAGGGTATTACACCTCCGCAGCGGTCCGAACCAGGATAAACCCTTGAATCTTCCGTAGACTAGGCCACCTCAATGAGAAGAGCATGCGGATCCTCCTCGGATACACAAATTCTACTGTGCTTGTGATACAAAACATCGATATTTGCTATAGAATTTTATTCCACTGATCATTTTCAGCCTTCCAAACTCCACATATCCACCTCTGATAGGCACAGTATATGACCCTCCAGTTGTGGGGTCATGACTTCCAGGTTTCTCATGTCACTACAAGAGTAACACTCCAATTTGCAATGTATATATGCGTTACTAAAAGTTCATATAAGCGTTGGTGGGATCTGTACCAATGCATTTAATATTGGTTGCAAGAAGTAGCGTTGCAAGGGTCTTTTAGAACATATATGTAAGCGTTGGTAATTATCACATAAAACCATTGCAAGCTTGATACAAATGATAGCAACGCTTCTATTCGTTGGTAAATATGAGGATGAGGGAGGCATATTTTCATTTGCACGGTTGCAATAGTTTTGAAATTCAATTCAAGTAATTTCATTCAGTTTGACCGAATTCAGCAATTCAAAATACGAAATCAATTTTGATGAAAAACTTCTTATTCGATTGATATTAACAATATTTTACATCACACATGGATTATTTTACATCATACATGAATTATTTTGCTCCAAATATATGGCTACATTCGTTCCTCTAATATGCCATTGTGTGTCTCCAAGCTTTTAGACCTCCATGCTCCTTGGTTGGAAAGGAATATATTCGCAACCTACAATGTGGTAGTAACATTATCTCTACTCCTTCAAAATTCTCAACTGGTGAGGTTCGTGTGCCTGCCATCAGATGCTTTTAGCCGTTAGATCCCCATCGGACAGATACGCTTCGTCTCTCAGTTTTGCACCGACATGTGGGGCCTGCAGCCAACCTCTAAGTCGCGCGGAGAAGACCCGAGGCAGCCGACAGCGATGACGTTGCGGAGGACGACGACGCCGAGGATTGGGACGCCTCCACCGCCACTTCGTTGGCTTGAAACGCAGTCGGTGCCACCGCGCTAGGTGCTGTGAGGACGGTATCACCGCGGAGGCCTTGGAGGTGTGGTGGAGTCCAGGGTCCACAGTGACAAGCACGCCGCCCCCGGCGGCACCGCCTCTGCCCCCGGCTGACGAGGAGGGCGCCGCCTCCTGCTCAGTTGGCGCTGATAGATGGGTCCGCTTCACTTCAGGTACGCTCCACTCGGCTCGCTTGGCATTTGTCCTCTCGACTTCTCCAATGCGCGCAACCACGCTGCTCTTCCCTAGGCCTCGCTCAATCCCCACCTTGATCCGCGTAGATCGTTTGGATTTCTCCATCACTTCCCCTTGATCTGCAGTAGATCGCGCAGGTGATAGATGGCGATCATGGAGCCGTGGGCAAGTGCATCTACGGCCGGGCATGGGGGACGAGGAAGACAGTGTGGCTATGCCACATTGATTTTGCTAGCTGGTTTTGAGCGGGTCTCAGGGAGTGAATCGGCACGGAGCAGCAAATCTGTAAGCACTTCTTTTCCTGCTCTCCATTCTATCCGTGATTTAAGGGGGGATTTCTTTTCATTCTTTTGATCTCCTGCAGAGTCGGAAGAAGCCCTATTATGTATCTTCCTCACCTTGCCACCGAACTGCTCCTCCTCCCCGATGCTACTTGCTTCTAATTTTCCTTCCAGCCATAGCTAAAAAAAGGAACCTGGAAACTGTTGATAAGACATGAAAACGAAAGATTTTATTGGCTCCTACACTTGTAAGTCATTTGCAATCCAACTGTCGGACATTTCCCATGGGGTTTCATTACAACTTGACTACGAATTTGCCCTTGAAATATTTCTTCTAATGTTTAGCACATTAATGTTTTGTAATATAATTATTAGTTTGATCTGAATCTTTGGATCCTGCAGGGAAGGACCAACAGTCAAGCCTTTTGCATCATCAGGCAACCGTAAGATTTTATTCCAGATCAAATCAACCAATGTCGATTTGGATGACCTTATTACATTATTTCTGGCCAATCAACTCTGCAATAGAAATCACTCAATTTCTCAGATAAAATTGACATAAGAGCATGTGAAACTTTCTGTTTATTACACCATTTCTGTTTTCCTAAGAAAACAAATTGTTTTCATGCTACAGGTTGGTAAAGAGATTCAATTAGTGTTATGTTAGTTCCATTTTATTTGATAAAAGAATAGCAATCCCCCATTTCAGTTATAGGAAATAGAGTAGTTTATAAAGTACACTTGCTTCTGCTCATACATAGAATCTTATGTAAATATGTTTTCAAAATTTTACACTTACAATCAGCAAATATAATGCTTAGTTGACTGGCCTGAGGAAAGCATGATTATTTTAAGCAAGTGGTTTATCAGTGATAACTGGAAGTCCAAGTTGATTGATCCAATTTTTCTATGCTTACTGATCTAACTAATCTGTTCACTTGTTAGTTGCTTGGTAAAACATATCATGTAATTATGTGTAAACTCTTATCTACATTCATTTTAATTTCTTTGTCCTTGGCAAAACACGGGCATCTAACTATATAAGATATGTCTTAATACAATTTAGGAATAAATAATAGTAAAATGGATAGCTGTTTCTTTTAGTTCTGGTCATCTCGTGCTGTGGTTCAACTAAGTCACCTCATGACTGTGGTTCAACTAAGTAACGGTGTCCACATGTTCTAGCTGAGCCAGGCATGCCTGAATACTCTTTCATGTTTTACAAAATCAAGTGGGTGTAGTTTTTGACCAGAAGCTTGCTCTAAGACAAGTGTGCTTTGATATCTGATGTGAACTGGGTGAGGCTAAGAGTGCAGATCTGATTGGTCAGGCCATTGCAAGCAATCATTCTTTCCTTGCCTTCAGGCATATTGAAGTTGCGAGGGAGATCTCCCACACTATATTCGACCTCAGCCAATAGGGTCTTCCTTGACTCACACGACCTGTTGCTCAACCTACAACAGTTGAATGTGGTGAAAAAGTAGAAGTAATGACAGTTGCCACCCAAGCACCCTGTCCTGAGTTTTAGTTAATGCTGCTCTATGGAACATTGTGAGATACTCCTACATGGTTTTGAGTGTAACATCACTAGCTTTGCTCCCTGGTACAGAAGTTGTTACACTAAGCACTTTGCCAAGATCTAGCAGCTGCAAGCAACTGGAGCGATTTAACGAATTCTCAAATTAGTAACACAACTGTTTTGAGATCTATGATTGTGTTGATTCTTTGATTATGATGGTCTTGGATCTATCTATTGTTGTATTTGGCTCTGGTAGTATGGTAAACTATCGCAGGTTACCTGAAGCTAAGGCGTCAAGTGTTCTACTAAAAGTTTGAAATTATCATAATATTGTTGGTGCTTCACAAACTGAAATGATCATCATCGCTGTTAGTACACTTCTTGAGTCACCTGTTTTTCTCTACGACAAGATGGTGTGCCATATTTACATAATCTATTTGTTGGTGCATTTAAGATTTATCTGTTAGGTTATCGATTTGAGTCATATGCATTAAAGACATCCAGGTTGTTGTTTCCTAATAGATCAGTTCTTTTGCATTTTGGAATAACATTGCTTTTTTTAGAAATGGAATAACGTTGATTGGTGATACTGTGTACATGGATTTTATATGTCGTGGTTGTTGTATTCCAGTCTTAGGATTGTATATGTGAATTGTGTATTGGTCGTTAATTATCACAGCAACAATCTTATGAAAACTTGTTTCGATAGAAATGATGGGGTACAAGATCAGTAATGCCTTTTATGAGTTTTGTGGAATACATACCCTTTTGTGAGTTTTTCTGAGGTATTCTCTCTCGAATCCTTCCTTCTCTTGTACATTCGAATCTAAATTGAGCTCCCCTGTGGATCTAAATCTCAATGTGAGTACATGCAGTTGTTGGTATGGCTTGTATTTAGATCTCATCAGTTTTTTTCGAGGCACAAGTTGATCCGCAGTTCGTGCATCTAATTTGATTTATTAGCTGAGTATTCATACAGTACATGTACTCAATCTTTTTTCAAATTATGACATTAGTGACAATTTTTAGTTGAATAATTACAGCTAGGGGAACTGCTCCTTGTCTCAGTTTTGATAGTGGATATTGCTCTGGCTTACTGATAGATGTGAAGGTTTATTGGGGCATAAATGTTTCTACTATTTCTCTGGCTTACTGATAGATGGGAAGGTTTATTGGGACATAAATGTTTCTACTGTATGTTTCATTCAGAGGTTAGCATTGTATCCAGAAATGTGGTTTGATTAAAGTTCATGTGAGAAAAAGATAGTCAAAAGTATAATTTCATCTTACTGCAGGAATTTCATGCCTTAAAGAAGCAATGCAGATAGCAGCAAGCAGAGAAGTATATCATTTTTTCTTGCGGTATGTGATTGGTGCACTACATTTGTTATTGGAACCTGTTTAGTTCATAAAACCTGTCTCAACCATGGATAATATTTGCTATCTTACAATTCACTGTTGAAACATAGCTATTGTTGCTTTTGTGAAGTCTAGTTATTGGCTATTACATTTTACGTTGTTGAGGTCTCTATAGCTGTTTTAATGATGCTTTATCATTCTTGTTTCTTGTAGTGTCGTGCTGTTGAAGCATTAGGGCTAAAGGCTTGAAGCTGGATGGTTGAATATTGACTATGAAGCTATGAAAGTGAGATTGTTAAGTAAATTAGTCAGAGTAATAAAAAACTTATGTGTGATACAATTTGCAAGTCAGTTTTGAATTCAAATTTACTAGGTGGCGACTTTATGGGTAATGTGTTAAAATTTAATGTTTACGTTGATATTGAATAAATGTGTATGTGAGTTGTATCAAACTTGTATGAAACATGTGGTATTGTATTGTTTATTACATTCCCACATGGCGTGAATGTCAGTAGCCATGTCATCATCCTTGTCAGCAGGTGCCAAGTAGCTATCCAATCTATGACGAATACTAACATACATCTATGACATTTATTTTCGTTACAAACACTGAGCTTAAGTTTGGATTACATGGGCTTAAGCTGTTCTATGACGGTTAAGAAATGTCACGGATTGCATCTAATCTATGATGACTTTACCAAACCGTCACCTAGGTTAATCTGTGATGCTCAATACATGATGATATTGAAAAACGTCATAGATGTAGTTTTGTGACAATTTGTAGTGATCTATGATGAAATGCGTATGTCATAGATTAAAAAGCTTTTTGTAGTGTCTCCAGAAGAGGTTTGGTTGTGTTCAGTCATTACACACATTGGGTTACCTCAGTTTTTGGGTCCTATATCAATATGTCTCTGTACTGTTCAAACTTGCTCAGCAGGGTCGATAATAGTACGATCTTTAACCGACACAGATAGGGTTATCGCACACAGAACTTTCTTTCTATTGGCAACTTATACTTCTCTGTCGAGTCTTAACTTATCATTTCTTGTGATTTCATAACTGACCTCAGCATTTTCATGTGATACTTTCAAACCAAGGGTAAGAGCCTATATCTCACGAGTGAAATTTCTAATCACTCGACTTCTATCGATAACTAAAACCCATAACCAAGCTCTACATCGAGATACCTGTATCAAAGACATTAACATAGGTAAAAGGTACTGTTATGCAGTCTACGGTTTCAATCAACTCTAAAAATCTAATGCACAGTACATAATTCATATACTATATAGTGGTAAAATATAAAACATTTAAAATAAGGTTAATGCACCAGGGCTTGCCTGTGCTTTGCTCACAGTTAGTTTCCTCGATGAACTGAACGTCACCGAACTCCACCTCGGAAACTTCGGATCCTATACATGCAATGATATGCAAATAAATGAATTATGCTATTTTTTAAAGTTCAAAGATTTGAAATTAGCTCATTTGCGATGATAGTTTCTTATTTTTGAAAGAACACTATTAAATATGGTTACAAAATTCCTTTAAAAAGATTTTCAAAAATTTAAAGTATACTTTAACTTGTCCAAACATCATAGAGCTTATAAACTAATTTTTGACAAATTTTCAGAATTTATTGACATCAAATGAATTTAAAATGAATTAAACACCATTGAAACACAATAAATCATTTATAAAATTATTGTTGGTGAAAATACATATGAATCTTTTTCTAAACAGAGGGTTTGACTAAATCAACCGAATAGTAATTTTTTCAAGATTTTATCATGCCAAGGGAAAATGATAATGCCTTAATGAATTTAATGATCCAAAATAACTAAATGAATTTTATGCATAAAATAAAAATTCGTTAGCTTCATAATATAGTTCTAGTTTAGAGGATCCTAACAAAATTTATTTCACAGTTTTCCGAGTTAGGAGGAATTTTTTACAAATTTTACAACTTGAAAGCATTTTCTAGCAATTGAATAAATTATTTCACAAAATACTAAAGTTCCAGGCCATTGTGCCTGGCCATCCGTTGGGCTGCAGGGGAGCTGGCCCAACTGAACCACATGGGCGGCCACGGGGATGAGCTGCATTGGACTTGTGTGTGGCCACACAGGATCCCAGGTGAGGGGGAGCTCGTCCACTTGCGCCATGGTTCCTGCTCGCCGGCCGGCGCGGCGATGCCCTCGTCGGAGGTCTGCTGCCAGCGGCCTCGAGCGACATCTTCAGTACCAAAATGATCCACGCAACACGAGGAGTCAGAAGGGGAAGTCACCTCGGCAGGATCCTCATCGGAAAGAGGTCGCCGACGGCGGCTGGCAGTCGGCGAGGTTCGGCGAGGTGGCTACGGAGCTAGAGAGCACAAAGACCCGAAGATTCCTTCGTTAGGATCTCTACACAGTATGGAGAAGGCCGGCGTGGTGGCGGAAGACGAGGAGGCCTGCAGAGGGGAACTCGTCGGCGAGGTTGACGAGGTCCACGATCGGTCAGGTTTAAACTTTGAAAAGCCTACGCACAGGTCCCTGGGGTGCACTACGAGAATCAGAGAGGAATCGAAGTATTTTGCACCGATGGCGGTCGGAGCTAGCCGTAAGGCAGCCGGTGGTTTCAAAATCCGAAAGATGGGAATTGGCCCGGCTCAGTGCTAGGGGCGAAGAGACGAGGGCATGGGGAGCTTGAGAGAATAGAGGTGTAGTGATGTGTACGTGATTCCCGATCTTTCGTCAGGTCGTGATAACTCTCGATTTGGTGAAGATGCGACACATAATCGATCCGGCCTCAAATCAACGTGATTCGAAGCCTGCAATCACAGCACCACTTCTCCTTTGGTTATAAACTGTGTGCACACAATTGACCTCGCCAAGAAGGTTAATCCTATCCTGCGAATCGAAGAATACAAGCAAGAACAAATAAGAATGCAACTCAATTGCGAAATCTGAATTAAATCATGAAGTTGAAAAACCAACAAACCGTCAAACGACAAAACTGTTTCATAACAAAAGAAAACTAATCAAAACCTATCTCTAATGATGGCGACTACTGATTATATTGAGTTTAAGACGACCTTAGGGGCAAACCCTAATACTAATGGGTCTAAAAAAGATACACGGCCCAAAAGTCAAAAGATAGTATCGCAGCACCTAGGGCAGTTTCTGGGCTTTATCTTATTTTAACGATTTCCGCTGATTTCAGTTGAATTTGAAGATGACACCAGTGCTGTTGAAAATGTTATCTTATTAGATTTCCAACCATATCTAAAATGTCCAAAACGGGCTCGTATAAGATCAGGGCATCCGTTTTAGTGCAGTCTGCTTCTGGAGTCCGAGTCAGACTCGAACCCGAGTTGTTTGGATCTCCTCCGGGGTCGAACGTGTGATTCTAATCTTGATCATCTCCAAATTCTTCTTCATGCTTTCTTTGACTCTCTCCAATGTTCCTAATCATGATAAAGTTATTAGGTAACAATCTATTCTCAAAGGAAGGAGGACATGTGTTTAGAAACGAGCTCACCTCTAATCTCAACTGTCGTGCGTGAGTTTCATCAATACTAATTTGAGGAGTCTTGTGTGTATCTAAAGAGTGATGTCCTCATCATCCTCTCCTTGTTTTGGAGTCGTCCTCGACTCAAGTTCATTGCCGAGACTTCGACTCCACCATGCCCTGCAACGTGCATGAAAAGGTGGAGGCCACATGCATAATTGAATGCAATCACTTGGTGGCTCAAAGATTCTTATAATCTCATCCTTCTCCCTTTCTTGATGGAAATCCGTCCACGGCTTGCTCGCTTGGGTATCGTGGTACTTCTGCAAATGGTTAGTAACCGGAACGCACAAATAGCGAGAAAGATCACGGTATGCAAACATGACATCTTTGCACACTAAAATATCACTTGAAGTATTTTTATCATAAAAATCAGTAAGATCATTCTTATGAGAAGCCACAAAGTGTATTGTCTTAGAAAAACTAGATAAACATGACATGGCATGACATTTTGTATTTCTATCATGTAGTTTGTCATTTATTTTCACCATGCAAGAGTATTTCAAATTTGAGCAAATATAAACTCTATGCACCATAAACACACCTCTAGAATCATAATTGCCTATAACATAAAAATTGGTTCTCGTTAACAAATGCAATTCAGTTTTTAAAAATATCATTCTCTTTACTGTAGCAAGGTCACAAAAAGAATCATATTCAATATAACCCACAGTGTTTGGAGAAGACAACAATTTTTACTCATCATTTTCACATGTAATGGGTGTGAAATGTTTAATTTCAGCACTAGTGAATGGATAAAGATTAGGAGTATCGAATTCATTCACTTCTTGTTACGTAGGAAGAATAGAAATATCTGCACATAACCTTTCCTTATCACAAGAACTAGTGGACAAATCAAACATTGACAAAGATAAATGGATAAAAGGTAATACTAGCGGTTGCTTTACAAAAGTATTATAGACAAGAAATTTTAGCACAACAAAAATATTATCACCTTTTGTAGATCGATGTTCAATAAATTTTTTCTCATTTTCAACAATGTCTTTTGGCGTGTTATCATCCGTCTTATCTTGGTCTATGCTTGGAACATTGCGTATCTCTTCTTTCTCTATGTATGTATCCCTTTCATCTTCTTGTTTGATCTCAATTTCCTACAAAATATTAGATGCAATAGGAGGTACAGTAGAAAGCTCCTCCTCTAAAGAGTGTTCTTCACAACTAGACATAGATTTCAAATATGTATCAACAAAAATTTTTCTCATTAAAATTTTAGAATCAATCCATGTCCGAGGATATATTTTTGTTATATATAAATGTTGCCACAAAGTTAAAGAATGATCAACTAATGCACGACCAACATTCGAAAGCTTTAACCTTTCACTCATACGGCATTGTCCAAATAGATTATCCATCTCTCTTTCCCAAGCAATATATTTAATAGAATCTAAACCATCATATAACGGAAGCGATGAAAGAATATAATTACTTGTGGAAGGAGAGGATGTAGCAATGGTCTGAACCTCTTGCGTCTTTTGATTAAGGGCAACATCTATTTGCGGTGGATTACATCTCTTGAGACTTGCTGATATATTGTTCCAAAACTCAATGCGTTTTTTACAGTTTGCATTAAAATTATCAAGGATACTTTGCAAAGCAGGACTCACATTGTATTCACCTCTTTTTTTCCTTTCATGGTTAGAAAATAGCATATAGACAGCAGAAAATATTATTTCTACAGCTACTGTGGGATGGGTGATGAAAATTTCACAAAAGAAAACGCCTTACCGAGCTCTTGTAAGGTTCTTACCATAGCAAAGCATAGGATGGTGCAACCAGTGGCAAGAGAAACCAGAGAGTCATAAGTCCAAAATTGCAGGGTCAAATACAATGTTTATCCAAGGTGGATATGTGGTGCTTGGAGGACAGAAATAATGATTAGCGGAACACAATTCTATAACAAATAATAATATTGAATAAGCGTTTTAAGTATTATGTTCTAGTTGCTGGCCCAATCTTATAAAAAATCCAGATGTTTCAAGAATATGAATAAAGATATCAAAGGGCAGCAACAACGCAAACGATAAGTTTCCAGAAATCAGCAAACTATTCAGCACTTGAAAAATCAGCAAAAGTTAATTCTCTAGGTCTTCAAAATTTTTGATTTTTAATTTATTTTTTAATATTTTTTCTGAACCAGAAGCAAAAGGATGGTACATGACCAAATTTCAGATCAATATGTATAAAAGATGTGGCCTGGAGAAAATCTCGAATTTCTGTTAAATTTGTGCTGAAACATCAGAGCGCGAAAACAGAAACTTCTATTCTGAATTCGTGGAATCTAGGATCTTCAGAAGATGGAAAATTTTCTGTAGATATCTGAAAGGTACTTATATGTCAAATTTGGAGTCTAGAAACAAAAGTTACGACTATTTTAGTGATGGATCTTCGAATCAGATTTTTTTAGAAGACTGAAAACAAATTCGGATTTAAAATTGGATGCAAAATTTGTGGACGTTTTTGTGACTAATTGAGCAGCGGATAAATATGGAGAGGTGGATCTATGAAGGGTGGATTTGGACGTTATCGAAATATGGGGATCACGAAGTCTAGCAGCCAAAATACAAACTAAGGACACAAACTCAACACTATGGACTCTGAAATAAAATTATGTAAAGGCAAAACACGGCTTGGACAGGGAAATACCTAACGATCTTCTAATTTTTTTGTTGCGGCTTTTCTTTGGATGATAGGATGAATGCAAAATAAATAAGGATAGATGTGAACCTGATGGTATATCTGAAGCTCTGATTACCACTTGATATGTACGTGGTTCCCGATCTTCCATCAGGTCATGATAACTCTCGATTTGGTGGTGATGCGATCCGGCCTCAAATCAACGCGATTCGAACCTCGCAATCGCAGCACCACTTCTCTTCTGGTTATCAACCGTGTGCACATGATTGACCTCGCCAAAAAGACTAATCCCAGCCAGCGAATCGAAGAACACGAGCAAGAACAAGGAAGAACGCAACTCCATTGCGAAATCTGAATTAAATTACGAAGTTAGAAAACCAACAAACTGTCAAACAACGAAACTGTTTTATAACAGATGAAAACTAATCAAAACCTATCTCTAATGATGGCAGCTACTGATTATATAGAGTTTAGGACAATCATAGGGGCAAACCCTAATACTAACGGGCCTAGAAAAGATACACGGTTCAAAGACCAAAAGATAGTGTCGCAGCACTTGGGGGCAGTTTCTGGACGTCATCTTGTTTTAACGATTCCCACTGATTTCGATCGAATTTAAAGATGAGACCGGTGCCATTAGAAAGCTATCATGTTACATTTTCAACTATATCTAGAACATCCAAAATGGATCTTGTCTGAAATCAAGGCATCCGTTTTAGTGGTCTGCTACTAGAGTCCGAGTCAGACTCGAACCTGAGTTGTTTGTATCTCCACGGGGGTCGAATGTGCGGTTCTGATCTTGAGCATCTCTAAATCCTTCTTCATGCTTTTCTTGACTCTCTCCAATGTTTCTAATCATGATAAAGTTATTAGGTAGCAATCTCTTCTCAAAGAAAGGAAGACATGTGTTTAGAAACAAGCTCACCTCTAATCTCAACTGTCGTGCGTGAGTTTCATCCATACTAATTTGAGAACTCTGTGTGTATCTAAAGGAGTGATGTCCTCATCACGCAGCTCCTCGTCGAGGGACAGAGGCCGGAGATGCCTTGGAGAGGGGGCTCGACAGTGGCGCACAGAGAAGTGGGGACAGCTGGTTATGCGAGAGAAACAAGAGAGAAACGACTGGGAGCGAGGAGTACTACTTGCGACATTTACTTGGCGAGGACGCATCCCCGGGGTCGTGGCACGCATGCATGGGCGGACGGCGCGGGAGACGACACCTGGGCGTGTGCGCTGGCGGCCAGAGGCTGAAGAAGGGCGCCCCGGGCGGCTGACATGTGGGGCCCACGGGTTTTCTCTTTTTCCTGATTTTTGCAGATTTTCTCCTCCAGGATCCCGTTCTGTTTTTAATTCGACATAAATACTTCCCGAGTTCAATAAATTTTGAAACTTTGCGGAGTAGTAGAAAACTTTGAGAGAAACAACTTATACCGTGGGCACAAGTTAAAAATAAAAATACATTTTATTCTATAAAATTTTAAAGACAGAAAATCATTTAAAAGAAATAATTCATTTGGGCCTTTTAAACTTTAGGAAATTTTTTTATAAAATTTCTAAAATTCAAGTTTCTGCAATACCTTCCAAAAGAGAATTTTCTTCACAGTATTTCTTTAAAAAGTTTTGAGCTCATATTTAAAATTTAAATTCTAATTGAATTTGGGAATTTACTTGAATCCTTTAAATTGTCTTAGAGCTCGGTTCCAAACTTTCGAATTCAAATAAACTCGCTTAATTATTCAAAACACGAAGTGTTATAGTGTTGTATTGTGTCACCGGTTGCACCATCCTTTACTTTTCCTTGGTAACAACCGTGTAAGAACTTGGTAAGATGTTTTCTTTCACAAAACTTCCGCCACATACCCCATAGTAGTGTAAGGATAATATTCTGCTTTTCTTTGTTATTTGGGGCAATTACTTTTCTGACCCTGTTTTGAAGTTTAATTGCCAAATCGACCCTAAAATTTCAACTTTGCCATTTGACCCTTCTTTTTAAAATTGAAGATAGCAATTGACCCTATTCTGTTTGATGTGTTTAACGTTGTTAACTCAAAGGGGAAAAATCAATTATGCCCTTGCTCATTCAACCCTAGTTAACTGTTTTTGCTTATTTGACCCTGGTTAATTTTTCAAATTCAATTGATCAAATGTGATAAAATTTTGGCAATAATTCGGCAACATTTCAATAGCCAAAGTCTCAAATATAGGAAAAACATATAGGTTATTCAAAGGAACCGTATGCTCAACACAAACATTCATATACGTTATAAACAAGTCCAATGAACAAGCCATGTCTAACAAAAGTATCTACACAGCAATAAAAAAAGCGTCTATAGAAGTTGCTGGACGAGCTACGGTGCGCGGGTTGGCTGTCAGCCCGTGGTGGTGTCACAGGAGAACAAAGCATCAAACATTCACAAATCACATCTTTGATTTCGAAGAAATGGAAACGAGAAAATTCCAAACTGCAACAGAGTACCAAGGAAAAATCAGAAGCCGTTGACTACAGCCTACACCCGCCCGCTCCGTGGCCTCCGCCTACCCACAGCCTGGCCTCACATGCGCGCCTGCAGCTGCCTGGCCTCGCGTGTGCCAGCAGCCGCCCGGTGTCGCCTGCCCGC
>BCLF01000074.1:1179397-1205133 GCA_001602275.1 Zoysia japonica | reverse complement strand
TTCACACCCATTACATGTGAACATGATGAGCTGAAATTGCTATCTTCTTCAAACACTGTGGGTTATATTGAATATGATTCTTTTTGTGACCTTGCTACAGTAGAGAGGACGATATTTTCGAAATATGAATTGACTTTGTTAACTAGAACCAATTTTTATATTATAGGCAATTATGATTCTAGAGGTGTTTTTATGGTGCATAGAGTTTATATTTGCTCAAATTTGAAATTCTTTTGCATGATGAAAATAAATAACAAACTAGATGATGAAAATACAAAATATCATGCCATGTCATGTTTATCTAGTTTTTCTAAGACAACACACTTTATAGCTTCTCATAAGTATGATAATGATGCTGATCATGTAGATTATTTAAAATATATATTTTGGTAAAAAGTTTATCTTGCTGATTTTTATGATAAAAATATTCCATATGATACTTTAGTGTGCAAAGATTCTTTGTTTGCAAGTCGTGATCTTTTTAGCTATTTGTGCGCTCCTGTTACTAACCATTTGCAGAAGTATCATGATACCCAAGGGAGCTAACTGAGGATGGCTTTTCATCAAGAAAGGGGGAACGATGAGATTATAAGGATCTTTGAACTACCAAGTGATTGCATTCAAATACCCCCATGGCCTCCACCTTTTCATACAGGTTGCAGTGCATGGTGGAGTTGAGGTTTCGACAATGAACTTGAGTCGAGGACGACTTCAAAATAGGAAGGGGAGGATGATGAGGACATCACTCCTTTAGATATATATAAGACCCCTCAAATTAGTATTGATGAAACTCATGCACGACAGTTCAGATTAGAGGTGTGCTCGTTCCTTAACACATGTCTTCCTTCCTTTGAGAATAGATTGCTGCCTAATGACTTTATCATGATTATGAACATTGGAGATGCTCAAGGGAAGCATGAAGAAGGACTTGGAGATGCTCAAGATCAGCAAAGCACGTTCAACCATGGAGGAGATCCAATCTAACTTGGGTTCGAGTCCGAGTCGGACTCTAGAAGCAGTCTGCACTAAAACGGGTGCGCCAGTCGCATACGAGCTCCGTTTTGGATGTTCTAGATATGGATGGAAAACTCAGGAGATAAGATTTCCAACGGATCTAATACCATGCGAAAATACTTCCTAGATCTCCAGAAATCACTGAAATAATATAACGTCCAAAATCTGTCAGGGTGCTGTGACACCATCTTTTCACCTTTGGGCCGTGTATCTTTCCTAGACCCATTAGTTTTAGAGTTTGACTCATAAAGACGTCCTAACCTATATATAAATAGTAGCCACATCATTAGAGAAATGTTTTGATTAGTTTTCGTCTGTTATCAAACTGTTTCATCGTTTGACGTTTTGTTGGTTTTCCAACTTCATGATTTAATTTAGATTTCGCAATTAAGTTGCGTTCTTCGTTGTTCTTGCTTGTGTTTTTCGATTCATAGGCTGGGATTAGACTTCTTGGTGAGGTCAGTCGTGTCTGCACTGTTGATAACCAGAGGAGAAGTGGTGCTGCGTTTGCGGGGTTCGAATAGTGTTCATTTGAGGCCGGATCAATTGTGTGTCGCATCTTCACCAAATCGAGAGTTACCATGACCTGACGGAAGATTGGGAACCATGTGCACATAAAGATATAAATATAAGGCTTTAGATGCTTTGATATAGGGAGCTCCCCCTCAATGTGTGTATATAAATCGAGAAATGGCATGACAAGCCAAGATGCACATATTGCAAAGATAAATTTGTGAGGGCTCCCCCTATATCATTGCATCCGTGGAGTGCAACTAGTGTGTGTGATAACAAGATATACATGATGCTCATGACAAGATAGAATCACACAAATGCAATGCGAGAAAATAAACAAGTGCCATTACATCCATACAAGATAATAAAAGGTACGAGGTCTAAATATTACAATCATCCAAATATTCTTAATAGAAGTCTCACACACACACTCAAAATAGATAACAAACATAGATAACTACTTCTCCCCTTTGGCATCACATCGCCAAAAAGGAGAAAGGAAGTAGAGAGAAGCTCAAACGAAGTCATAATCTTCAATCTCTGCAGCACTACCATCATCATTTTCTCTATCACCACCGTCTTCATCATCATCCTCCTCTTCCTCTTCCTCATACTCCGGATCGCCCTCCTCACTTGAATCTTCAGCTTCTCCAGTGACCTCCTATGTAAGGCGGTAGGGAGCCCAAGGATCCGGCTCCGGCTTAAAAGGATAAGGAGAAGAGTACTCATGGGGAGGAGTGAACTGAAGATCAGCTTGGGCACCAAGCATTTGAACCTTGTCCTCCAAATATGAAAAGCGCTAATGAGATCTCTGGAAGTGCTTTTTGGACTTTCTGGCTTCTAAGGAGCAAAGGTTGAAGATAGACTTAAGAGCTCTAGAGATGAGAGAGCTCTTCTTCCTTGAAGCTTGGGTCTTGACAAAGCGAGTCCCAGTAGAGGTGGAAGGTGCTTCAACATGAGGATCATCATGTGAAAAAGGAACAGCTGTGAGCCTGCTAGGATGGACCCTATAGGGATTGTGGACTTTGTCATGGGATAGCCCAAAGCCACAAGTCCGCTCAATGAGATCCAATAATGTACGGTGCATAGCCACAGCTCTTCGAGGGAGTGATGGAGTTCTCGATGATTGAGGAATAAATGAATCCAAACACACTAAAGCCCTTGTCCTTGCTTGGATGGTATTGCATACACAAAAGCAAGGTCTTCGTGTTGTGCAAGACACTAGTGGCATCTCTGCTCTTAGGGTCTAACGTGTGGTGGAAGAGAGCGGTGAGGATCTTGTAGTAGGGAGACATGCCATGAACCATCCCATAAGGAGTCCCAAAATCAGTCATACATGAAGGTTATCTCCATTGTTCAAGGTCCTTCCTCCATGAACATTCTCTTTGGCAAGATCATCATTATCAAACCCAAGAACTGAAGCAAAGAACTAACGAGATGCATGAAAACGATTTCCTTCAAGGCTCCAATGCAGCACCCCATCCGCTCCACTGTGACCAATCCAAAGGGTGGAATAAAACTGAGCTATAAGCTCCTCATTCCAATCATGCTTGAACCCCATGATCTTCTTCACATTTCTAGCTTCATATATCCTAATCACCTCATCAAACATGAGATCCTTCTTCTTCTCCATATAGTGCCAATCAATCCACTTCATAGGGGTGGACATGTTCTTCTTTTTGTCATAGATAACCGATCTGTACTAATCAAGTTGAAACATGTTGTGAAATCTATGATCTGCCACTCCTTCCTCAGTTTAATAGAAGTATGGATCCTCCAATCTTTTGGCCATCAGGTCATGGGATCCCCTCTTATAATCAACCGTCTCCTTGGATTGACAAACTCGGGATACTCCACTTCGGGATAATGCACTCGGTAGAAAAGATTGCGCTTGAGAGGCGGACACCCTTGTGTTGCCTCGCTTACTCATCTGGATTGGTTGGCCCACCCATAAGCCCTTTTCTTTTTTGCTTTGCCTTTCGCTTTTAGGTGAGCACTTCTTTGGGGCAGGCTGAGAAGAACCGTCCTCTTTAGGGTCTCGAATGACAATCCCACTAGAGGAACGACCGGGCTGCCTCTTCCTTTTTTCCACTGGACTACACATCGGAGCAATCTCATCTTCACTAGAAGATCTATCAACATGGTTGGTACGAACCATCTGCCAAAGAAGACCAGCAGTGAGGAATCCAGATGAAGTGAAGAAAGACCTAAACGAAGTTGTGAATTGAACTAAGAAGATTTGTGAGGCCCGTGGGAAGAGGCCCAACTCCTGCTTAAGGTGGGGGAAAACCGTGAGATTAGTGTCACCTTGCTAGTTCAAAGAGGGATGGACCAATTTAAATAGCCAAGCATCCAAAGCATACTAACCTCGGTGTTAGCTTCATGACCTTTGAAGTCTCCTAAAAGGTATGAATTGATTTTGGTGATTGAATAGACACCATAGGTAATAGTTGTAATTGTAGGTACCACCTCGCTAATTCTACATCAACATGGTGGGATTCCTCGGTGGATGACAAGGACAAACCCTAAAAGAGAAGTTTTCGGGCATTGGAGGACCAAGGCTAAGGACTAGTTAGAGAGTCCATAGGAACGCCGATACTATTAAGGGGGGGTAAGGTCATTTGTCTCTAGTCATACAAGTGTTAGAGGGTGTGAATCCCTCTTAGATCTTCAGAAAGCACTAAAGATAGCAGAGAAAGTGAAGACAAAGATTGAAGATCAGATTCAGTCGAAGACAGAGTCACCGGACAGTCCGGTGAGCCAGGACTTCAGAGTCCAGAGAGAGGAGTTCTGTGGAGTTTGATGTGGACATCAACACCATCGATACGTCCTCCTCCCTTACACCACATGTTTCGGTTACAGGTCCTCTGACTCGCGCCCGTGCCCGTCAACCAAATCATCAAGTATGTTCACTCTCAAGCTCATGCTCAATTTCTTTAGACCGTGGAAATCCATGTACTCTTGTGTTGCTTAGGAACCAAAGAGAAAACCAACCAGGAGATAGAGTCACGGAGGTTGGATTCAGATCGCAGGACAACACCAACTTGTAAGGCCTGCTACGACTTCATACTGGCTCCGTTTGTCAACACCAACTTGTACTTCCTAAAAAGCTTATCAAGTCTACTTTCCAACGAATCCAACCCCACCTTCAGACGACTTCGAAGTCAGTGTTAATCAACATTTTTCTATAGATGGTGCTGCGTCACCCCAACTTGTGCTGTTGGCTCGTGTACCGAGTTGAGCCCATTAGGGGCCTGTCCTAGGGTTTGAGGACGACCCCAGCACTCCCTGGTCGTCCTCCACCCTATTCAAAAGCCTCAGCCACTACTAAGAACACTTGGGTTTTGATAGATTGAAGTTTAGCCGTCTCTACTTGGCTTGGAGCGCGCGTGTCGACTAAACCGCCCATTTTTTGCCATCAGAACCCTACCATTTATGTTTTCTGATTAAACTTATATTTTAATCTAGCAATTTAGTTCTTGTTCATCTCGTTCTTGCTTGTTCTATGATTGCTTGCGGGATGAGAGCCCTCGTGGCTGGTTGATCGCACTCCACAAGTTCGCGCTCACCCTCTGAAATCGGTGTATCGGTTGCTAAGGCACAACATTGCGGATAGTTGTAGTCGGGCCTTGAACGTCGCTTCCTTCCACCAATCGTGATTACCATCTCCATCGAAAGATCGGGATCGAACCTCGCATCACGTGGCATCAGAGCTCAAGGTTGTCAGTGAGAGATTTTAGATCCAATCTGATATTTACCTACAGTCCAAAAAAGCCAAAAAAATATAGCAGATTAATTTCCATAATCCCATATCCTTTTTAGCCTGTTTATTAGTACCATATAGTTAAGGCTTGTTGATTAATCATGTGCATCATCGTGTCGAGTTGTTGGTCTTAGTGTCTAGTCCTTTAGAGTTTCGAGTTCTTGTCATGCTCCAGCGTCACATTTGAATATCCAAAACTATCTCTTCCACTACATCTCATTGGTCTACGCACGTCCTTGGATCAGATCTTCAATAGAGGGACGAAAAAAACTCAGATTTGAGTTTGTTGGTCTAGCATCTGCTATCTGTACTTTATTGCATCTTTTTTGAGTCAAAAAAAAGAAAAAACATAAAAATCCAAAAAAATCTGAGAAAAAATGGAAAGAAAAAACATAGAGTTGTTTGTTCCTTCAACAGTGTTCTTCTTTGTGACCTTCCTTTGTGTCTAGGCTCGCGTCTCTAGCACGGGTTTTAGCCTCAGACCAGCACAGTATCGGCTTTAAACGATAACTCAACTTGCTTTTTTACTGACGTGGTACTAGGATTTTTCTTGTATAACACATTCAGCCATCCTATAGCTCCACATATATCCCACTACAATTAGACATTGTTCTGCCGTGGTGCCGATACATTCGTTTTCCTCATTGCCGACTTGTTTGTAGCCGTCACCCTCGTGTTGAGCAAGGTACGAACATGGAAGAACTCTTAGCCATTTTGTTTTGCTGTTTGCTAACCATGATAGACACAACAAGGAAAAATGGAGCTTACGACTGACATTCTCAACAATGTGTGAAATCACATCAACTTCAGGTATATGATGATATTTTGCAAGTAATCAGTTCGTCTATACCTTATTTTGCTAGAAAATTTGATCGTCATCCATACACTGATTGGTGGCTGAAAGAAGATAAAGAATTTGATGAACATGACTTGTCTGAGAAAGAAAAGATTTACATTGTTTCTAGTGCTTTAACTGAAGGTGCGTTGCCTGAATGGAAGTATATTTGTAGGCATAATAAAGTTCTAAAATCTTAGAAAGACTTTAAACTTCATTTTAGAGATGTTTTTATTCCTGCATATTATGCTGATCAATTGCTCATCAAATTAGACAACTTGAGGCAAGATAGTATGACTGTAACTGAATAATTTTGTGACTTTAAGGTTTGTGTAATGTTTTGGTGGCCTAGATGAATGTCAAGAAGAAACAATGAGTAGGTTCATGAAAGGTCTCAATTCTGAAATCCAAATTTTGCTCATCTCTAAAACTTACTCTCACTTGTTTTTGCTTGCTTGTAATGCTGAAAATCAACTTTTATCATCTAAAGATACAAGCACGAATAATCAAGATCACCGATTTGTAGAATGTATTACTGATGTGCGTTTGTCACAAAGAGAATCTGATAGAGTTATGTGATACTGTATCTCTTACTGAAACAGAACAACAAGATAGACAACACTCGTTTGTTTGTTGTCCTATGCCTAACATCGTGGAACAAGTCTGAAGGGGAAGTTGAAATAGTCATTGAAATAACAACACGTTTTGCTTATAATTATAACAAGTTGTGTGCACAAATTTCTTTAATCGCAAAAACACAACTAGTGCATGGAAATCGAAATGTTGCTTTTGAGAAGACACTTGTTGAGGATCAGCCTTTTTATTGCACTGATATTAATGGCAAAAAGTTGGAGTTTGTACATTCTTTCACTATTTTAGGTTATATTGAATTTAATGTTCCTGGTAACCTGAATTATTTGAATAAATTATCTCAGAATTATAGTTTGGAATATTTTGGCAACTTTGTTTTCATGCAGTTGGTAAATATGATGATCTTGGTGATTTTTTAGTATCTAAAGCATTCATTGGTACTAATCTGAAATATCCCTTTGAAATGCAAAAACAGGATCAAAAAACAATGACATGGACTAACACTAACAACACCTTGCAAAGTTTCTCCACTTTTGTGACATATCAACAGGAGCAGCTCAGGAAACAGGAGAGTAGTTGTTGTGTCCTGGTTACGTGCTCATCACTCATCCCTATATGACAACAAGCAATTGTGCAACCACTGGACCAAGCCGAAGACGGCTTGCTATAAAGAAGGGGAGAATGACGAGATCTTATATGTCCTTGCTATGCCGCATGACTGCATGAAAATACCCTATGGCCTCCACCTTTTGTGATTTGAAAAGGGCATGGTGGGGTGGTTAATCTGAACTTGAGTCGAGGATGACTCCAAATCAAGTGGGGGAGGACGATGAGATCACATACATACCCTCGTGGCCCCAACCTTTCATGATTTCAAGATGGCAAGGTGGAGTGGTAGTTTTGCAATCTGAACTTGAGTCAACGATGACTCTAATTCAAGTGGGGGAGGATGATGAGGACATCAACACTATCGATACGTCCTCCACCCATACACCATATGCTCTAGTTACAGGTCCTCTGACTCGTGCCCGTGCACGTCAACCAAATCATCAAGTAAGTTCACTCTTAAGCTCATGTTAAATTTCTTTAAAACATGGAAATCTGTGTACTCTTGTGTTGCTTAGGAACCAAGGAGAAAACCAACCACGAGATGGAGTCGCGCAGGCTGGATTCGGATCGCAGGACAGCACCAACATGTAACGCCTGCCATGATTCATATGGGCTCCGTTTTGGACGTTCAAGTACTTCTTGAAAAGGTTACCAAGTCTACTTTCCAACGAATCTGACCCCACCTTCAGATGACATCGAAGTCAGTGGCAATCAACATTTTTCTATAGAAGGTGCTGCGTCAGCCCAACTTAGGCCGTTGGCCCGTGTACCGAGTTGAGCCCATTAGGGGCGTATCCTAGGGTTTGAGGATGACCCCAGCACCCCCTGATCATCCTCCACCTTATTCAAAAGCCTCAGCCACCACCAAGAACACTTGGGTTTTTATAAATTGAAGTGTAGCCACCGCTACTTCGCTTGAAGTGTGCGTGTCGACTAGATCGCCCGTCTTCTTGCGATCAGAACCCCACCATTTATGTTTTCAGATTGAACTCATATTTTTATCCAGCAATTCAGTGCTTGTTCATCTCATTCTTGCTTGTTCCACGATTACTTGCAGGATGAGGGCCCTTGTGGCTGGTTGATCGCGCTCCACAAGTTCGCGCTCACCCTCTAGAATCGGTGTTTTGGTCGGTAAGGCGTAACGTCGTGGACAGTTGTAGGCGAACCGTGAACGTCACTTGCTTCCACCAATCATGATTACCTTCTCCATCGAAAGATCGGGATCAAACCCCGCATCAGAGTTGCTGCAGAGAAGACACCGAACAGTCCGATGTGGCAGTCACCGGACAGTCTAGTGAGGTCGAAGCTGAAGTCCAAAAAGATGTCTTTGGGAATCCAAAAGTGAAAGTCACTGACAGTCCGGTGTCCCTATGGAATGGATTCTAGAGAGGGTGTTTTCCTGGCCAAGGAGGAAGAATGGTCACTGGACGGTCTGGTGGTCCTGTCACCAGACAGTCCGATGATTGTATAAAGCAGTCAGCTTTATGACATTACGTCCCAACGGTTGTTTTTAGGCTTGGAGCATATTTAAACCGTGGAAGAGGACGTTTTCCAGGGTGCCTGCGGTCTGATAAGCTAGGGCCAACTTGTGAGAGGACAAGGAACACCACCAAGAGAGCACATTGCAAGATTGGAGCTCTTTGGTGCTAGTAGGAGAGTGATAGGGAGCATTCATAAACTTCTATAGCTTGTAGGGTGAAAGGATCAAATGACCGTTGAATCGGGCACTTACACTACTAAGACAAATTCTTTCTCTTCCTAGTTTCTAGCAAATCTATCAAACGACACCTAGCAAGAAAAGTCTAGAGAAGAGTAAAACAATCTAGAAAACAATCTGTCAAGCTAGTAAGCAATTCGGCACGAGAGCCACCAAGAGAAGAAACTAAACAACCTATCACACTCCTCACAAGATAGTAAATGCCGTAAGTAAAGAGAAGGGTTATAGAGATGCATAGCGATTTTCCCGAGGTCTTAGAAGGATGGCGCCTTCCCCTAATCCTCATTGAACCACTCTCGTTGGAGTCTTGGTTCCTCCCGTTGTTTCCGACGCCCCGACTGTAGCAAAAAATACTCAAGTGCTAGAGCAAGCCTCCAAGGCTCGAGCGCTCACTCTTGGTGTCCCTTTGAGGCGGAGGACCCGGAACCGCGTACAAACTTGATGTCGACTTCCACAATTCTCCTCGGAAGCTCGGACAACGATGCCTAACCGGTCTAGGCTGTCATAGACCAAGAGTAACAAGCCGAAGACACTCCTCTCAGCCTCACAAGCTCTAGGAATGCGTGGATGCTCTTAGCTACTCTTCACAAGGACTCAAGATCTCACTAGATGCTCTCTTGTTCTCGCTTGATGAACTATGGCTCACAACAAATGATCTCCAACTGTTCTGACCGCGAGCAAGCTCCACAACAGCTCTCCCAATAGTTTAAATAGGCCCCAAGCCCTTAAACAACTGTTAACAGCCGTTGCCAAAAAGCTATCTGCTTTTTGCAGTCACCGGACTGTCTGGTGACTAGGACCGCTGGACTGTTCGGTGACTCCTGGTCTCCTCCTTGTAAAAAACAACCTCTCTAGAGTCCACTCCATGTGACACCAGACTGTTCGGTTGATACCATCACCGGACTGTCCGGTAAACTTTTCTTTTGGACTTCCAGAGACACCTCTTCGAATACCTCCTCCGGGCTCACCGGACAGTCCGATCACTGACCGACGGGCTATTCGTTGACTTCTTCCTAATGACTCCGAAGAACACCTCTCTCTGGACTTCAAGCTCCAACATTCACCGGACTGTCTGGTGACCTCCTGTCTTCAGCTCCCAGAAACATCTTCGCTGGACTACTGGCTGCGATCCTCACAGGACTATCCGATGACACCGACGGACTGTCCGGTGACCTCTTCGACCGCTGAACCTTGACTGCTTCAAAATCTTTAAGTCTTCGGCTGCAATCCTTGACATATTCAAGCTTCCACTGATCACTCAAGTGCCTCAGAGAACCTAGAGCATCCACACTCCCTAATTCCTGTAAAACTGAGACGAGTGACCTGACCCCTCTTAATAGTATCGGTGTTTCCTATAGACACAAGGCCTAAAAACTAAGCCACACATGGCTTTAATTCATCCTTAGCCTTGAACCAGCAACCTCCTTGGAAACACTTCAAGGACATGAACATCCTTGCAGCAACCAACTCGTAGAAGTGTAGAATAGTGTTGATAAACTTGCATCCGATGAGTTAGTTCATGGTTCTCATTCAATCACCAAAGTCATTTATAACTTTTAGGGGCTTCAATGGTCATGAAGCTAACATAGGGCTTCAGAGGAGTGATCTTTGCCTATTATTCTTCGTGTGGGCAGCCTAGACCGGCTAGGAGTTCGTGATCGAGCTTCCTAGAAGATTGTGGATGACAGCTAAGTTTGTATGCAGTTCCAGGTTCCCGCTCAAAAGGGACATCAAGAGAGAGCGCCCGAGCCTTGGAGGCTTGCTTTAGCGTTTAGGGATTGTGTGCGACAGCCGAGCCACCGGGGACTTCACTCCGGGAGTGAAGCGTACCCTTGTGAGCATCGTTCCGGGAACGATGGGAGGAGCTGGGACTCCGACAAGAGTGGTTCAATGAGGATTAGGGGAAGGCGCCTACCTTTCAAGACATCGGAAAAAATCACTAAGCACTCTCTATCTCACTCTCTTTACTTATCGTATTTACTTATCGTTTGAGTAGTGTGACAGGTTGTTCTTTGATTCCTCTTGGTGGCTATTGTGCTTGTGCTTGCTTGTTGTTATTCTCATTTCACTAGCATTGTTAGGGGTCTTGGCCTACTAGAATTGTTTAGGTTTACTTCCGTTGTGATCGAGTCTTATAGTTTAAGTTCGTAGTGAAATTAGTACTATAAGTCCACCGATTCAACCCCCCTTCTCGGTGTCCTTGATCCTTACACCCGGGTTAACCCTTTTACACGAAGCGAGGATGAAAGCGTAAGCGGGTTGTTGCGCAGGTGTGGCCCACGCGGCGTGTGCGTGGACATGAGTCGAATTTGAGCCTGAGTTGTTACAAAATGGTATCAAAGTCGACCTTCGCTGTCACCGCGGCGTATTATTAGGTGCGCAGATACGGTGTGCATGTGCGTGGGCTCTGTGGGGTCATGACATGACACGTATGCTGACACTGACATACGATGTGATCAGGGTGGATCGATCCTGATTGTTTGTCCCTTGAGTGGGTAAGTTGCCTCGATAAGGACGTTGTGTCCTTTCAGGATGGGAGTCTATGAGGCCCATGGGAAGAGGCCCAACTCATATGGCTTGTGGTGGGAGAAAACCATGAGATTAGTCCCACCTTGCTAGTTCAAAGAGGGATGGACCAACAGAAATAGCCAAGCATCTAAAGCATAGTAACCTCGAGTTAACCCTTTTACGTGAAGCGAGGACGAAAGCGTAATCAGATTGCTGTGCAGGTGTGGCCCAAGCAGCGTGTGCATGGGCATGAGCTGTATTTGGGTCTGAGTTGTTACAAGATTGGAACATAACAGGTAGGGTCGGAGTGTCCGGCTAGGGGCCAAAGACTCCGACCAGGAGCCGGACGCTTCGGCAAAACCTAATTCTGCCCAAATCAATGCCAAAAACATGGGAGATCAAGGAATGTCTTTTGGTGGTTTGTTCTAGGTGTTCATACACACAACTTTGTCAAAGTGTTACCGTCCAAAACCTCCTAGAAAAGTAGATCGGCTAAAACAAGTTTGAACAAAGATTTTGGTGGATCTATGATTTCAACCATGGGAAATCTACCAAACCACAAGCATTGCCTTAGAAACACGTTACCTCCTAGAAAAGTAGATCGGCTAAAACAAGTTTGAACGAAGATTTCGGTGGATCTATGATTTCAACCATGGAAAAGCTACCAAACCACAAGCATTGCCTTAGAAACACGTGGTAGCAGGATTGAAACCATGGGATTACCTCCAAAAACTTGGAAAAATGACTTTTTGATGACCGGAGACTTCGGAGAGGGATCGAAGAAGTGATTTCCCATAGAAATCCCACTCCAAAGCTCAAAATTCGAACAAGTTGCAAGAGGAGGCGATTTTGGAGAATTTTGGGGCGCTAGAGTTCTAAAATGAACCCTGGCGAACGGTTGGAGGCTTTTATACCCGGAGGAACCTGAAGACTCTGGTCTGTGGCCAGAGATCCGACGCCGGAGACTCTGGCAAGGGCCCGAAGACTCCAACAGGGGGCCTTTCTGGAATGAATTTTAAAATAGGATTTTAGGCAGATTTTGATGAAGGATGATAGAGGGAGTGAGAGACTTATATTAAGATCTTAAATATTGGTGATTAGCCAACAATCAATATGTCAATAACAATAATCACCATAGTCAAGTATATATGCCAAAAATGGCAAGATCGAATAAAATAGTTTTAAAAACCACTCAAAGATTTCACAAATCTTTTTTTTTCAATCAAAGAGAAGATAACAAGCAGATGTACACTATCTCAAGCCACATTGGATACAACAAAAATATTTAGCTCATTCCTTCGTTCAAAAAGTGTTTTTCATCTAGTGGCTTCGTGAAGATATCGACTAGTTGTTTTTCGATTCTCACATGGGATACATCAATATGTCCTTTGATTGAATGGTCTCTCAAGAAATGATGCCGAATATCAATGTGTTTGGTTCTTGAGTGCTCACAAGGGTTATAGGAAGTTTTAATGGCACTCTCATTGTAACAAAGAAGTGGAATACGGTTCAGATTGTAACCGTAGTCCTTTAGAGTTTGTCTCATCCAAAGAAGTTGTGCACAACAACCCCCGGCTGTACATACTCCGCTTTGGCTGTGGATAGGGCAATGAAATTTTGTTTCTTGGAGGACCAAGAAACTAGGGATCTTCCCAAAAATTGGCAAGTCTCGAAGGTGCTTTTTCTATCCACTTTGCTACTGGCGTAGTCCACATCAGAATAACCAATGAGACTAAACTTTGAGCCTTTAGGATTCCAAAGCCCTAGGTTAGGTGTGTGAACTAAGTATCTCAAAATTCTCTTAACAGTTGTCATATAGCATTCTTTGGGTGCAGCTTGAAAACATGCACACATACACACACTAAGCATGATATCGGGCCTACATGCACAAAGGTAAAGCAAAGAGCCAATGATGGAGCGATAAACCTTTTGATCAACGTCCTTATCCTTCTTGTTGAGGTCGAGATGCCCATTGACAGGCATTGGGCTCTTGACGGGTTTGGCCTTCAACATGTCAAACTTCTTTAGCATATCTTGAATCTACTTGGTTTGACTTATGAAGGTCCCATTCTTGAGTTGCTTGATTTGAAATCCTAGAAAGAACTCCCCCAAATTTGACATCTCGAACCTCTTTGTCATTATCTTGCTAAACTCATCACAAAATGCTTGGTTAGTAGAACCAAATATAATGTCATCAACATATACTTGGCACACAAATGTATCGTTGTTAATTTTTCTTGTGAAGAGAGTAGGATCGGCCTTTCCGATCATGAACTCATGTTTAAGGAAAAAGTCCCTAAGGCATTCATACCATGCTCTAGGTGCTTGTTTAAGCACATAGACCTCCTTATAGAGCTTGTAGATATGGTTGGGATGCTTCATATCTTCAAATCCTGGAGATTGCTCCATGTATACTTCCTTCTTGATTGGACCATTGAGGAAGGCACTGTTCACATCCATTTGATGTAGCTTAAAATTGTGGTTAGTAGCAAAGGCAATTAATATGTGAATTGATTCAAGCCTAGCTACGGCTGCATATGTTTTATCAAAGTCTAAACCTTCCGCTTGTGAATTACCTTTTGCTACAAGTCGTGCCTTGTTTCTTGTCACCACGCCATCTTCATTTTGTTTGTTGCGGAATACCCATTTGGTGCCCACAACATTTTGCTTTGGCCTCTCCACCAATGATCACTCTTCATTTTTTGTGAAGTTGTTCAACTCTTCTTACATGACCATCACCCAATCTGGATCGTCTAGTGCATCTTCTACCCTCATTGGATCCAAACAAGGGACAAAAGAGTAATGTTGACAAAATTTATCAACTCGAGATCTAGTGATTACCCCTTTATCAATGTTGTCAAGAATTTGCTCAACGGGGTGATCCTTTTGTATGCTTCGGTGTACTCCTGGGTGTTGTACTTGGCATGAAGTTTGATTTCCTTCTTCCTCAACTTCTTGATCTTGCGTTGGAAGATCATCTTTTGAGGTCTCCCCATGATCATCAACTTGTTGATCATTTGCTTGATCTTGTTGACATTTGGTTGATCTTGAGTTAATGAAGAGGAATCTTGTTCACCATCTTTTGGCTCTTGTGGTCATACATCACCAACTAGCATCCTTATAGCATCGCATGTAGCTTCTTCATCATCTACAAGATCACAAACAACTTGCTCCTATTGGGAGCCTTTAGACTCGTCAAATGTGACGTCACTGAGACTTCAACGCAACCATTGGTCTTGTTGAAGACTCGGTAAGCATGCACATTTGAATCATACCCAAGTAAGAACCCTTCATGCACCTTGGGTGCAAACTTAGATGTTTGGGGTTTCATGTTGAGGATAAAGCATTTGCTCCCAAAGACATGAAAGTAGGAGATGTTAGGTTTGTTAGAGGTCAGTATCTCATGGAGTTTTCTTCAAGAGCCGGTGAAGATAGAGCCGGTTGATAGCATGGCATGCGGTGTTGACGGCTTCGGCCCAAAACCGATTGGCCATCTTGTATTCATCAAGCATGGTTCTTGCCATCTCAATTGATGAGGACGTCACTCCTTTAGGTACATACAAGACTCCTCAAATTAGTATTAATGGAACTCATGCATGACAGTTGAGATTAGAGGTGAGCTCGTTCTTTAACACATGTCTTCCTTCCATTGAGAATAGATTGCTACCACATAACTTTATAATGATTAAAAACATTGGAGAGGGTCAAGAGAAGCATGAAGAAGGACTTGGAGATGCTAAAGATCAGCATCGCACGTTCGACCCCGGAGGAGATCCAAACAACTCTGTTCACAAAGAGTTATCACGACCTGACGGAAGATCGGGAACCATGTACACATCAAGTGGTAGTCAGAGCTTCTGGTATACTATCAGGTTCACATCTATCCTTTTTTATTTTGCATTGATCTTATCATCCACAGAAACGACGCAACAAAAAAATTATTAGATCGTTAGGTGTTCCACTGTCCAAGCCATGTTTAGCCTTTCATAATTTTATTTCAGAGTCCAAAGTGTTGAGTTTGTTTCCTTAGTTTGTGTTTTGGTTGCTGTATTTCATGACCATTTTGGATTCAGGTGTTTTCCTTCATCATTCATCCACATTGTGTTCAGATCCGTTATCGTGTCACATCTATTAATTGTTTTCTTTTGCATTGAAATTTCATCCCACCCACCCACCTTATATTTTGATCGCAACCAAATCTACCCTTCGTAGATCCACCTCTCCATATTTATCTGCTGCTCAATTATCCACAAAAACATCCAAAAAATTCGCATCCAATTTGAAATCCGAATCTGTTTTCAGCCTTTCAAACAAATCTCATTTGGAGATCCATCATTAAAATAGTCGTAACTTTGGTTTCTGGATTCCAAATTAGATGTATAAGTACTTTTCAGATATCTACAAAAAAATTCCCATCCTCTGATGATCCTAGATTCAACAAATTCGGATAAGAAGTTTCTGTTTTCGTGCTCTGAATTTTCAGGAAAGATTTAACAGAAATTCAAGATTTTCTCCTGACAACATCTTTTATGACATTGATCTGAAATTGGTCGTGTACCATCTTTTGTGCTTCTGATTTAGAGAAAAATATTGGAAAAATAAAATAAAAATAAAAAAAATTAAAGATCTAGAAGCCAGGAATTAACCTTTGCTGATTTTTCAAGTGCCGAATTGTTTGCTGATTTCTGGAGCTTATCGTTTGTGTTGTTGCTGCCCTTTGATACCTCCATTCATATTCTTGTAACATCTGAATTTTTTATAAAATTGGGTCAGCAAATAGAACATAATACTTAAAACACTTATTCAATATTACTATGTGTTATAGAATTATATTCCACTAATCATTATTTCACCCCTCCAAGCTCTACATATCCACCTCAGATCAGCAATGTATTTGACTCTGCAATTGTGAAATTATGACTCTCTGGTTTCTCCTGCCACTGATTGCACCAGCTCTGCTTTGGTAAAAACCATGTAGGAACTCGGTAAGGCGTTTCCTTTTGTGAAATTTTCACCACCCATCCCACTGAAGCTGTAGGAATAATATTTTGTGCTGTCCATATGCTATTTTTCTAACCATGACAGGAAGAAAAGAAGGTGAATACAATATGAGTCCTGCTTTGCAAAGAGTCCTTGATAATTTCAATGCAAACTGTAAAAAACGCATTGAGTTTTGGAACAATATGTCGGCAAGCCTTAAGAGATGTAATCCATTGAAAAGAGATGTTGCACATAATCAAAAAATGCATGAGGTTCAGACCATTACTACATCCTCTCCTTCCACGAGTAATTATATTCTTTTATCTCTTCCTATATATGATGGTTTAGATTCTATTAAATATATTGCTTGGGAAAGAGAGATGGATAATCTATTTGGAATGATGTATGAGTGAAAGGAGAAAGCTTTTGAATGTTGGTCGTGCATTAGTTGATCATGCTTTAACTTTGTGGCAACATTTATATATAACAAAAAATATCCTCGGACATGGAGTGATACTAAAATTTTAATGAGAGAAATTTTTGTTTATACATCTTTTGAATCTATGTCTAGTTGTGATGAACATGCTTTGGAGGAGGAGATTTCTACTATATGTCCTATTGCACTTAATATTTTGCACGAAAGTGAGATCAAGCAAGAAGATAAAAGGGATACAAACATGATAAAAGAAGAGATACGCAATGTTCTAGGCATGGCCCAAGATGAGACGGATGATAACACGCCAAAACGTATAGCTGAAAATGAGAAGAAACTTATTTAACATCGATCTACAAACGGTGACAATATTTTTATTGCGCTGAAATTTCTTGTCTATCTGACTTTTTTAAAGCAACCGCTAGTATCACCTTTTATCCATTTATCTTTGTCAATGTTGGACTTGCCCACTAGTTCTTGTGATAAGTTGTGTGTAGATATTTCTATTCTTCCTATGCAACAAGAAGTGAATGAATTCGATACTCCTAATTTTTATCCATTCACTAATGCTGAAATTAAACATTTCACATCCATTACATGTGAAAATGATGAGATAAAATTGTTGTCTTCTCCAAACAATATGATTCTTTTTGTGACCTTGCTATAGTAGAGAGGAAGATATTTTCGAAATCTAAATTGCCTTTGTTTACTAGAACCAATTTTTATGTTATAAGCAATTATGATTCTAAAAGGTGTCTTTATGGCGCATAGAGTTTATATTTACTCGAATTTAAAGTCCTCTTGCATGATGAAAATAAATGACAAACGAGATGATGGAAATACAAAATATCATGCCATGTCATGTTTATCTAGTTTTTTTAAGACAACACACTTTATAGCTACTCATAAGAACGATAATGATACTGATCATGCGGATTATTTCAAAAATATATTTTGGCTAAAAGTTGATCTTGCTGATTTTTATGATAAAAATACTTCATTTCATGCTTTAGTGTGCGACGATGCCTTGTTCGGATATCGTGGTCTTTTTAGCTATTTGTGTGCTCCTATTACTAACCATTTGTAAAAATATCATGATACCCAAGGGAGCAAGCTGAGGACGGCTTTCCATCAAGAAGAGAAGAATGATGAGATTATAAGGACCTTTGAGCCACCAAGTGATTGCATTTAAATACACCCGTGGCCTCCACCTTTTCATGCAAGTTGCAGGGCATGGTGGAGTCGAGGTTCCGACAATGAACTTGAGTCGAGGATGACTCCAAAACAAGAAGGGGAGAATGATGAGGATATCACTACATTAGGTACACACAAGACACCTCAAATTAGTATTGATGGAACTCACGTACGACAGTTGAGATTAGAGGGTGACCTCGTTTCTAACACATGTCTTCCTTCCATTGAGAATAGATTACGACCTAATAACATTATCATGATTAGAACCATTGGAGAGGGTCAATGGAAGCATGAAGGACTTGGAGATGTTGAAGATCAGCATTGCACGTTCGAGCCTGGAGGAGATCCAAACAACTCGAGTTGAAGTTTGACTCAGACTCCAAGAGCAGCCTGTATTAAAACGGATGCCTTGGTCTCATATATGCTCCGTTTTGGACGTTCTAGATATGCATGGAAAGCTAAGGAGATAATCTTTCTAATGGTCTAATCCTGTGCGGAAATAGTTCCTATATCTTTTGGAAACTCCAAAACAAGATGATGTCTAGAAACTGCCTTGGTGCTACGAGACTGTCTTTTGGCCTTTGGGCTGTGTTTTTTTTAGGCCATTAGTATTAGGGTTTCCCCCTAAGGACGTCCCAACCTCAAGTGAAACAGTAGCTGCCATCATTAGAGATACGTTTTTGCTTAGTTTAATCTGTTATGAAACAGTTTCGTTGTTTGACAGTTTGTTTGTTTTCCAGCTTCGTGATTTAATTTAGATTTTGCAATTAAGTTGTGTTCTTCTTTGTTCTTGCTTGTGTTCTTCAGTTCGCAGGCTAGGATTAGCCTTCTTGGCGAGGTCAATCGTGTGTGCACGGTTGAAAATCAGAGGAGAAGTGGTGCTGCGATTGCGGGGTTGGAATCGTGTTGATTTGAGGCCGGATCGATTGTGTGTTGCATCTCCACCAAATAGAGAGTTACCACGACCTGACGAAAGATCGGGAACCATGTACACATTATCAATGAGAGTGCGGTTCTTCCTTTTGGCTACCCCATTTTATTGAGAGGAGTAGGGAGTTGAAAACTCATGCTTGATGCTTTCCTCTTTAAGATACTCTTCAATTTGAGTATTTTTGAATTCGGTTCCATTGTTGCTCCTTATTTTCTTGACCTTTACTTCATACTCATTTTGAGCTCTTCCTAGAAAGGCCTTAAGTGTGCTCTTCATTTGTCCCTTATCATGAAAAAGAAACACCCAAGTGTAACAATAATAATCATCTACAATAACAAGTCCATATTTGTTACCGCCGATGCTTATGTAGCACACCGGACCAAATTGCTCCATGTGTAGCATCTCCAAAGGTCTTGAGGTCGTCATCACGTTCTTGGTTGGATGGCTTGCTTCAACTTGCTTCTCGGCTTGACATGCACTACAAATTTTATCCTTCTCAAAAGACACATATATTAGTCCCAATGTATGACCGCCCTTTTGGAGCTTGTGTAGATTCCTCAGACCAACATGGGCTAGGCGGCGATGCCACAACCAACCCACGGACGATTTAGGAACTAGACACGCATTGGGTTCCACTTTAGATTTAGAGAAATCCACAAGATAAAGCTTCCCCTTCCTTTGCGCGATGAATGCTGAATAACACTTTCGATATACGGTCACATCTTTATCTATGAACAAACAATTGTATCTGTTTTCACAAAGTTGAAGAACGAACAATAGATTGTAATTCAACGATTCAACAAAATAGAGATTTGAAAGGGAGACACCATTGGGAAAATAGATACTACCTATACCAATTACCTTTCCTTAACCCATGTCTCCGAACATGATGCTTTCATGGTTGCATCTTTGTCAAGTGTTGCAAACATCTTTTCTTCTCCGGTCATATGATTGGTGGCACCACTATCAAGCACCTACTTTCTTCCTCCGGAGTGATAAGCCCTTCAACAAATCAATCAAGCCTTGGTCTTAGGAACCCAAATTTGTTTGGGTCCTCTAACGCTAGTCACAAGAGATTCGGGCACCCACACATAAGTTTTAGCGTTCTTGTGGTGTGGCCCAACATATGTAGCAATGACTCTACCAAGTTTGTTCTTCACTAGTACATAGGTTGCATCAAATGAATGGAACAAAGTAGAAGAAAGATGCAAGTCATTAGGATGAACATCATGAGGCAAGGAATGCTTGTTAGAAGCTTTGCTCTTGGCTTGCTTCTTTTGATAAACTCCTTCCTTGGTGAACTTGAGGAAGTCCTTGCCATTCTTGATTTCTCTTGCATTGTTCTTTGTTCCTTCAACATAACCCACACCGTCCTTGACATGAGGTTGTCTTGTGTTCATGAATGCTCCTCTAGCATACTTTGCATTTTCCTCCTTAATTGTCTTCTCCTTGAGGTGTGCATCTTCTTGAAGTATCCTGACCTGTTTCTTAAAGTCATCAATGATCTTTTCTTGTTTCCCCGTAGCTTGAAGATCGATGGAGGAGCACGTAGCACAATCAATTTTTGTGGAAGAGGGGCAAGACGCTTCTCTCAAGGAGGTTGCTTCACTTTTAAGAATATTGAATTGCACTTCAAGAGATGAATGGTCCTTTTGCAGGGCATCATACTTCTCTTGGAGTGCTAAACTCGAATTTTTAAAGGCTTCACTAGTCTCATTGACTTCGGATAAAGCCTTGGTCAACTCGTCGACTTTCTTCCTCTCAAGAGCTAGAGAGTTCTCAACATTAAGGTTTCTTTTCTTTTCAAGAACAAGCAATTCTTCTTGTCTCTCAAGAACTTTCTCTTGCCTCTTGAGATCATCTTTTTGTGACTCAAGCAAGGTTATTAGTTCTTTTGTTTTAGGAAAAGAAAGCACATCATCATCACTAGAGAGGTAGTTGAGTTTAGTTTTCGATGATACCTTTGACCCTTTGACCATGAGGCACATGGGGTTCTTCTCATCATCATCGCTTAGACTGTCAAATAGTGAGACATTGGTGGGAATAAGTCCAAAAGCGAGAGTGGCAATCCCTCCTTCTTCGGAGTCAGAGGAATCGAAATTCCACTCATTCCCGATGTGAGCTTGGCCTTGTTCTTGCTCTTGTGATGCTTGTCTTCCTTCTTGTAACTCTTTTCCTTTTTCTTTTCCTTGCCCTTCTTTCTTCTTTGTCTCTCAATTTCGGACATTCCGCTATAAAGTGAACTACTCCAAATTCATAGCATGTCCTCTTTGAGTTTCTTGTTGTTCCCCTCTTCTCATAGGTCTTCTTGGTGAGTCCACTTCTCTTTGCAAATCTCTTGAACCTCTTCATGAGAAGATCCATCTCCTCATCACTAGAGTCATCACTAAAGTCCTCCACAACCTTCTTATGCTTTTGCCTTGAGTGCAAAGTTGCTTCTTGGAGGGCTAGAGTCCCCAATCAATGAGTTTACACTTCTAGCCTCTTGATCTTGTTGAGCTAGAAGTCTTCCAAGGACTTTCTTAGTTGTGAAATTCTTGAAGTTCTCCTTCTCTCTAATGAGTGTGCAAATATGAGAGTTCCATGGTTGCAAAGCTTGAAGCAATCTCTTGTTGACATCCACATCATCCAATTTAGTTCCAAGTGCTCTTCTTTTGTTGATAATCTCCATGAGCCTATCATGCACTTCTTGAGGCTCTTTACCTTTCTTCTGAATAAAGAAGTTGTATTTGCCTCTTACAAGATCTTCCCTTCCTTCCTTCACCAAATCGATACCTTCATGAATGATTTGCAGTTTCTTTCATATTTGATGAGTATTTGTGATCCCCACCTTGTTGTACTCCGATGGACTTAGAGCGGAAATAATCACGGATGCGGCTTGATCATTTCTGTGAATGTTGATTTCATCCCTTGCGGTTGGATTTTCTTCATTCTCAAATGTGAATCCTTCTTTGACAATCTTTGTGATTGGTGGTCCCATTGATCCCAAATACGATAGAATTCTAAACTTCCAATGTTCATAGAAAGTTCCATCAAAGTGTGGAATCGTTTCAAAACCTTGTTTCGTCATTGTTGCATTCCTCAATTGTTCATAGTTGAATGGCACGGCAGTGTATTGGGGGCCCGCCGGGGTTGGTCCCTTGATATTGAGTTGGAACGGTGTTGTTTCCTCCATCTCCGCTTTCGGCACCCGAACCTACACTTCCGATGTTGGTCGACATCTTGTAATCTCCAAGAGGTAAAGCTTCAATGAGATTCCTGCTCTGATACCAATTGAGTGAATAGGCCAACTTAACAATTTCCTGCAAATTAAGACTTAAACAATGCTGTCAGTCCTTTACCAGAAACTCCAAGAGTCAGATACTTCGGACGCAGACCGAACACTCCGGTTTGAAGCCGGACACTCCGACAGACCCTGTAAACTTTGAATGCAGGAATGTAAGCTAGATCTAGCAAATTTACTTGAACCAAAATACAACGACATGCTCTAGAACAAACAGGAACAAGTAAACAAGGCTAGAACAAGCTACCCTAATAGATTGATCCCGAAATATAAACAATGAGGGTAATAGGTGATGAGGACATCTCTCTTTTAGATACACACAATACTCCTTAAATTAGTATTGAGTTTATGAGAGTTGAGATTAGAGGTGAGCTCATTTCTAAACACATGTCTTCTTTACTTTGAGAATAGATTGCTACCTAATGACTTTATCATGATTAGAAACATTGGAGAGAGTCAAGGGAAGTATGAAGAATGACTTAGACATGCTAAAGATCAGCATCGCATGTTCGACCTCGGAGGAGATCCAAACAACTTGAGTTCGAGTCGGACTCGAACTTTAGGAGCAGCCCGCACTAAAATGCATCCCCGGTCTCATACGAGCTCCGTTTTGGGCGTTCTAGATATGTATGGAAAGCTAAGGAGATAAGCTTTCCAACGGATCTAATCCCATATGAAAATACTTCCTAGATCTATGATAATCACTGAAACAAAATGACATCCAGAAACTGCCCTGGTGCTGCGACACTATCTTTTGGGCTTTGGGCCGTGTATCTTTTCTAGGCCCATTAGTATTAGGGTTTTCCCCTAAGAACGTCCCAACCTCTATATAAATAGTAGCCGCCATCATTAGAGATAGGTTTTTGATTAGTTTTCTTCTGTTATCAAACAATTTTATCGTTTGACGGTTTGTTGGTTATCCAACTTCGTGATTTAATTTAGATTTCACAATTGAGTTGCGTTCTTCCTCATTCTTGCTTGTGTTCTTCGATTTGCAGGCTGAGATTAGCTTTCATGGTGAGGTCAATCGTGTGTCCACGGTTGATAACCAGAGGAGAAGTGGTGTTGCGATTACGGGGTTCGAATGGTGTTGATTTGAGGTCGGATCGATTGTGTGTCGCATCTCCACCAAATCGATAATTACCAAGACTTGACGGAAGATCGGGAACCACGTATACATCAAGTGGTAATCAGAGCTTTAGGTATACCGTTAGGTTCACATCTATCCTTGTTTATTTTGCATTCATCCTATCGTCCACAGAAAAGCCGCAACAGAAAAAGAATTAGTAGATCGTTAGGTGTTTCCCTGTCCAAGCCATGTTTAGCCTTTGCATAATTTTTTTCAGAGTCTGTAGTGTTGAGTTTGTGTCTTTAGTTTGTGTTTTGGTTGCTTGATTTTGTGTTCTTTTTGTATCCAGGTGTTTTCCATCATCGTTCATTCACATCGTGTTCAGATCTGTTATCGTGTCACATCTGTTAATTGTTTCTTTTGCATTGAAATTTTATCCCACCCACCCACCCACCCACCCATATTTTGATCACAACAAGATCCACCCTTGAAATCTGTTATCTGCTGCTCAATCATACACAAAAATGTACATAAAATTTGCATCCAACTTGAAATTGAATCTATTTTCAGCCTTTCAAAAAAATATGATTCGGAGATCCATCATTAAAATAGTCATAACTTTTTTTCTGGACACCAAATTTGACATATAAGTACTTTTTGGATATTTACAGAAAATTTCCCATCTTCTGACGAGCCTAGATTCAACAAATTCAAAATAGAAGTTTCTGTTTTCGCGCTCTAAAGTTTCAGCACAGATTTAACAGAAATTCGAGATTTTCTTCAGGCCACATCTTTTACCATGTTGATCTGAAATTTGGTCGTGTATCATCTTTTATGGTTCTGGTTTAGAGAAAATATCAATAAAATAAAATAAAAATAAAAAATTTGAAGACCTAGAAGCGGGGAATCTATGAAGGGTTTGCTGATTTCAGGCCATATGCAACATCATGTGCTGAATAGTTTGCTGATTTCTGGAGCCTTATCATTTGTGTTGTTGCTGCCCTTTGATATCTTCATTCATATTCTTGTAACATCTGGATTTTTTATAAGATTGGGCCAGCAACAAGAACATAATACTTAGAACACTTATTCAATATTACTATGTGTTACAGAATTGTATTTCACTAATCATTATTTCAGCACTCCAAGCTCCACATATCCACCTCATATCAGCACTGTATTTGACCCTGCAATTGTGAAATTATGACTCTCTGGTTTCTCCTGTCACTGGTTGCACCATCCTTTGCTTTGCTTTAGTAAGAACCTTGCAGAAACTCGGTAAGGCGTTTCCTTTTGTGAAATTTTCACCACCCATCCTACTGAAGTTGTAGGAATAATATTTTGTGCTATCCATATGCTATTTTTCTAACCATGACAAGAAGAAAAGGAGGTGAATTCAATGTGAGTCCTGCTTTGCAAAGAGTCCTTGATAATTTTGATGTAAACTGTAAAAAACGCATTGAGTTTTGGAACAATATGTCGGCAAGCCTTAAGAGATGTAATCCACCGCAAAAAGATGTTGCACATGCTCAAAAGATGTATGAGGTTCGGACCATTGCTACACCATCTCTTTACACGAGTAATTATATTCTTTCATCTTTGCCGTTATATGATGGTTTAGATTCTATTAAATATATTGCTTGAGAAAGAGAGATGGATAATCTATTTGGAAAATGCCATATGAGTGAAAGGAGAAAGTTTTTGAATGTTGGTCGTGCATTAGTAGATCATGCTTTAACTTTGTGGCAACATTTATATATAACAAAGAAATATCCTTGGACATAGAGTGATATTAAAATTTTAATAAGAGAAATTTTTGTTGATACATCTTTGAAATATATGTCTAGTTGTGATGAACACTCTTTGGAGGAGGAGCTTTCTACTTTATCTCCTATTGCATCTAACATTTTGCAAAAAATTGAGATCAAACAAGATGAAAGTGATACATACATGGAGAAAGATGAGACTGGTGATAACACACCAAATGATATTGCTGAAAATGACAAGAAACTTATTGAACATCGATCAACAAAAGGTGACAATATTTTTGTTTCGCTGAAATTTCTTGTCTACCTTACTTTTGTAAAGCAATCGCTAGTGTCACCTTTTATCTATTTATCTTTGTCAATGTTTGACTTGCCCGCTAGTTCTTGTGATAAGGAAAGGTTGTGTGTAGATATTTCCATTCTTCCTATGCAACAAGAAGTGAATGAATTCGATGCTCCTTATTTTTTTCCATTCACTAGTGCTGAAATTAAACATTTCACACCCATTACATGTGAAAATAATGAGCTGA
>BCLF01000074.1:1149861-1169111 GCA_001602275.1 Zoysia japonica | reverse complement strand
AAAGACTAGCTGCGATGGAGGGCTCCATTGGAGCAGTTAACACTTCACTTGATGCTATTTTGCGCAGGCTTGAGCGAATGGAAGAAGTGCGTAACAACGAAGATCGACACCACCACAGTGGTGGTAGTGAGGGAAGTGCTGCAGCAGAAAATGAGGATTCCTATGCAGGTGACACTGAGCTTGACGATGATGCACATCCACGCAACCGACATCCCCAACATCGCAATCGACGTGGCAGAGGTGCTAGGCCTCCACGTCGCGAGGTACGTGACAATGACGATTCACTTGGAAATATTAAGTTCACTATGCCTTCCTTTAATGGAAAGTATGATCCTGATGCATATCTCACATGGGAATTAGCTGTTGATCAAAAATTTGTTTGCCATGATTTTCCTGAAAATAAGCGAGTTAGGGCTGCAACTAGTGAATTTACTGATTTTGCTTCCATTTGGTGGAGGGAGTATCATCGTGCTCATCCAAACCATGTCCCTCAGACTTGGGATGCCTTGAAAAGGGTCATGATTTGTTCCTTCGTATCATGCACGTGAAAAGGGTCTTGGAGAAGGAGAAGTTGCTGTTGTGGCCAAGCTACGTGCTCCTCCCTTGTTACAACATGACAGCAAGAAATTGTTTCGACCACTAGATCAAGCCGAGGATGGCTAGTTGTAAAGAACGAGAGAATGATGAGATCTTTGTGGCACTACTGGACCGCTTCAGAATACCCCCGTGGCCGCCACCTCTTATGATTTTTGGAGTTTATGGTGGAGTGGCGGTTCTCCAATCTGACCTTGAGTCGAGGACGACTCCAAAAGCAGCGAGGGAGGATGGTCACATACATACCCCCGTGGCCTCCACCTTTTGAGACTTCTACAAGACACGGTAGCATAGCTGGTTTTGAATCTGTGTTTGAGTCGAAGACGACTCCAAATCAAGTGGGGGAGGATGATGAGACCATATACATACCACCATGGCCTTCACCCTTTAGGATTTCACGAGGGCATATTAGAGTGGCACTTTTACATTCTGAACTTGAGTCAAGAACGACTCTAATTCAAGTGGGTAAGGGTGGACATCATATCCTCTGATGAGGACATCAATAGAAATATTCACAAATGCAGGATTTGGACTGCAAAACAGTACAAACGTGCAACAAAAGCCACGACTTATCAGCGGCAATTGTCGTTCCAATTCAGAAGGTGCTGCATCACCCCAACTTAGGCCGATGGCTCGTGTATCAAGTTGAGCCCATTAGGGGCGCGTCCTAGGGTTTGAGGACGACCCCAGTACCCCCTGGTCGTCCTCCACCCTATTTAAAGGTCCCAGCCGCCACCAAAAAGACTTGGGTTTTCTTTTGTTATAGTTTAGCTCTTATGCAAACTTTTTGATCTTCAGTTTGTCTAACGACCACCTGTTAGACAGCTTTGAGAACCCTATATTGTGAGAGATTTCTGGTTGGCCACATCTTATTCTTGCTTGTTCTTCGATTGCTTGCAGGAATTAATCTTTGTGATCAGGTTGATCTTACTGTCCAGCACGATCAATAACCATTCAGAGTTAGTTCTGCGATTTCTAAGGCGCACACGACCTGTTCTTTTGTAGTCGTATCGTGAGGTCGATCCACCAAATCGATATTATCACCTCACTGGAAGATCAGGCACCTCAAGTCGTATCACATAGTGACCAAAACATAAGATACATGCGTTTTCGCGCCTGTTTTTGCGCCATTTTCTTACGGTGACAAGAAATTAAGATACATGCACATACTTGAGTTTGGTGTCCACTGGGGTTGTTTGGACATGTTTGGTACAAAAAAAAGACACACTTCGAGGCACGGACTAGTGCATTTAATGCACCTTCGGGGCCCAATTTCTCGCCATTTTTTGACAGTGACCAAAACGTAAAATAGATGCACAAACTTGCGTTTGGAGTCCACCGGGGTGGTTTGGACAAGTTCGGTACGAAAAAACAAGACGCAATTTCGGCGCGTGAACAAGTGCATTCAATGCACCTACAGGGCCTGTTTTCGCGCTGGTTTTTTACGGTGACCAAAACATATGATACATGAGCAAACTTGAGTTTGGAGTGCACTGGTGTGGTTTTGACATATTCGATGCAAAAAAACAAGGCACACTTTTGGTGCATGAACCAGTGCATTTAATGCACCTAGGAGGCATGTTTTCGCGCCGTTTTTAACTGTGACCAAAACATAAGATACATGTGCAAACCTTAGTTTGGAGTCCACCTGGGTGATTTGGACATGTTCAGTGCGAAAAAACAAGACACTTTCGGCGCACTAACCAGTGCATTTAGTGCACCTACGGGGCTCATTTTCGCGCGGTTTTTTGACGGTGACCAAAACAAAAGACATATGAGCGAACTTGAGTTTTGAGTCCACCGGGGTTGTTTCGACAAGTTCGATGCAAAAAAACAAGACGCACTTTCAGCGCACGAACTAGTGCATTTAATGCACCTAAGGGGCCAGTTTTCGCGCCGTTTTTTACGGTGACCAAAACATTAGATACATGCGCAACTTTAGTTTGGAGTCTACCGGGGTGGTTTGGACATGTTCGGTGTGAAAAAAAAGATGCACTTTCGGAGCACGAAGCAGTGCATTTAATTCACATATGTGGCCCATTTTTGCGCCTTTTTTAACAGTGACCAAAACATAAGATACATGCGCAGACATGAGTTTGGAGTCCACCGCGGTGATTTGGACATGTTTGGTGCGAAAAAATTAGACGCACTTTCGACGAATGAACTAGTACATCTAATGCACCTATGGGGCAAATTTTCACGACCTTTTTATTCGGTGACCAAAACTAAAGATACATGTGCAAACTTGAGTTTGAAGTCCATCAGGGTGGTTTGAACATGTTCGGTGCGAAAAACAAGATGCACTTTCGGGGCACGAACTAGTGCATTTAATGCACCACGAGGCCCGTTTTCGTGCCATTCTTTTACGGTGACCAAAACATAGAATACTTGCGCAAACTTGAGTTCTGAGTCCACGGGTGTGGTTGGCTATGTTCGACGCAAAAAACATAGAATACTTGTGCAAACTTGAGTTTGGAGTCCACGGGTGTGGTTGGCCATGTTCGGCGCAAAAAACAAGATGCACTTTCGGCGCACGAACCAGTGCATTTCATGCACCTACGGAGTCCGTTTTCGCGCCCTTTTTTTATGGTCACAAAAACATAAGTTACAAGCGCGAACGTGAGTTTGTGTCCACCAAGGTACTTTGGACATGTTCAGAGCGAAAAAATAAGTCGCACTTTCGGCGGACGATGCATTTAACGCACCTAAGATGCCTGTTTTCATGCCATTCTTTGACAGTGACCAAAATATAAAATACATGCGCAAACTTGAGTTTGTAGTCCACTGGGGTGGTTCGGACATGTTCGGTGTGAAAAAACAAGACATACTTTTGGCGCACGAATCAATGCATTCAATGCACCTTCTTTGCCCGTTTTAGCGCCGTTTCTTGACGGCGACGAAAACATAAGACACATGCGCGAACTTGAGTTTGGAGTCAACCGGGGTGGTTTGGACATGTTCGGTGCGAAGAAACAAGACGCACTTTCGACGCATGAACCAGTGCATTTAATGCACCGAAAACATAAGACACATGCGCGAACTTGAGTTTGGAGTCAACCGGGGTGGATTGGACATGTTACGTGCGAAGAAACAAGACGCACTTTCGGAGCATGAACTCGTGCATTTAATGCACCTATGGAACCTGTTTTCGTTCTATTTTTTTACGGTGACCAAAACATAAAATATATGCGCAAACTTGAGTTTGGAGTCCACCGGGGTGGTTTGGACGTGTTCGGTGAAAAAATACAAGAGGCACTTTCGGCGCACGAACCAGCGCATTTAATATACCTACGGGGCCCGTTTTCGCATCGTTTTTTGGCGGTCACCAAAATATATGGTACATGTGTGAACTTGAGTTTGTGATGAGACCACATATATGGTACATGTGCGAACTTGAGTTTGTGATGAGACCACTCTAATTCAAGTGGGTAAGATGAGGTGGACATCATATCCTCTGATGAAGACGTCAATGAAAATATTCAAACATGGAGGATTTGGACTGCAAAACAGTACAAACTTGCAACAAAAGCCATGACTTCATATAGAATCCAATTTGAGTGTTTAAATACATTCTGGAAAGCTCATCAAGTTTACTTTCAAATGGATCAGGCCTCACCTTCATATCGGATCCGAGACAGCGGCAATTGTCGTTCCAATTCATAAGATGCTGCATCACTCCAACTTGGGCCGATGGCCCGTGTATCCAGTTGAGCCATTAGGGGCGCGTCCTAGGGTTTGAGGACGACCCCAGCACCTCCTGGTCATCCTCCACCCTATTTAAAGGTCCCAGCCGCCACCAAAAAGTTTTGGGTTTTCTTTTGTTATAGTTAGCTCTTTGCAAACTTTCTGATCCTCAGTTATGTCCAACGACCACCTGTCAGACAGCAATTCGAGAACCTCACATTTGAAGAGATTTCTGATTTGCCACATCTTGTTCTTTCTTGTTCTTTGATTACTTGCAGAAATTGATCTTCGTGATCTGGTTGACCTCACTGTTTCGGCGAGGTCAATAACAATTCGGAGTTGGTTATGCGATTGCTAAGGCGCACACGACATGTTCGTTTGTAGTCGGATCGTGACGGTCGACACCACTAAATCGATATTTATCACCTCACAGAAATATCGGGCACTGTCCTATTAGTTTGTGTCCACTAGGGTGGTTTGGACATGTTTGGTGCAAAATAATAGGATGCACTTTCGGCAAATGATGCATTTAATGCCCCTATGGTGCCCGTTTTCACATCGTTTTGGGACCGTGACCAAAACATAAGATACAAGCGCGAATGTGAGTTTGGAGTCCACCGGGGAGGTTTGGACATGTTTCGCGTGAAAAAACAAGAGCCACTTTTGGCGCGCGAACCAGTGCATTTAACGCATCTATGTGGCCATTTTTCGCGCCGTTTTTGGACAGTGACCAAAACATAAGATACTTGTGCCAACATGAGTTTGGAGTTCATCAGGGTGGTTTGGACATGTTCAGTGTGAAAAAACAAGACGCATTCTTGGTGAACGAACCAGTGCATTTAATGCACCAATTTTCGCGCCATTTTTTACATGGACCAGAACTTAAGATACTGGCCACGGGGTTGTTTGGACACCTTTGGTGCAAAAAAATAAGACGCACTTTTGGGACACGTACTTGTGCATTTAATGCACCTTCGGGGTCCATTCACACCATTTTTTGACAGTGACCAAAACATAAAATACATGCGCAAACTGGAGTTTGGAGTCCACCAGGGTGGTTTGGACTTGTTCTGTGTGAAAAAACAAGACGCACTTTCGACGCACGAACGAGTGCATTTAATTTACCTATGGGGCCTGTTTTCACGCCTTTTTTAATTGTGACCAAAACATAAGATACATGCGCAAACTTGAGTTTGCAGTCCACCAGAGTGGTTTGGACATGTTCGGTGCGAAAAAACAAGACGCACTTTCGGCGCATGAATCAGTGCATTTAATGCACCTACGAGGCCCGTTTTCACGCTGCTTTTTGACGCTGACAAAAAAAAGATACATGAGTGAACTTGTGTTTGGAGTCCAACGGGGTGATTTTGACATGTTCGACGCAAAAGAACAAGGCGCACTTTTAGTGCACGAACCAGTGCATTTAATGCACCTAAGGGGCCTGTTTTCGCGCCGTTTTTTACGGTGACAAAAACATAAGATACATGCGCAACTTGAGTTGGAGTCCACTAGGGTGGTTTGGACATGTTTGGTGCGAAAAAAGACGCACTTTCGGAGCACTCACCAGTGCATTTAATGCACCTACGGGGCCCCTTTTTGCGTTGTTTTTTGATGGTGACCAAAACATAAGATACATGCACGAACTTGAGTTTGGAGTCCACCGGGGTGGTTAGGACATGTTCAGCGCGAAGAAACAAGACGCACTTTCGAGACACGAACTAGTTCACCTACGGGGCCCACTTTTGCGCCCTTTTTTTATTGTGACCAAAACCTGAAATACAAGCGCAAACTTGAGTTTGGAGTCCACCGGGGTGGTTGAGACATGTTCGGTGCAAAAAAAGAAGACGCACTTTCGGTGCACGATGCATTTACTGCACCTACGGGGCCTGTTTTCACGTTGTTTTTTGACGGTGACCAAAACATAAGATACAAGCGTGAATTTGTGTTTGGAGTCCACTGGGGTGGTTTGGACATGTTTGGCGCAATAAAATAAGACGCACTTTCGGGGCACAAACTAGTGCATTTTATACACCTACGGGGCGCGCCTTTTTTTGACGGTGACCAAAACATAAAATACATGCGCAAACTTGACTTTGGAGTCACCGGGGTGGTTTGGACATGTTACATGTGAAAAAACAAGGCGTACTTTCGATGCACGAACCAGTGCATTTGATGCACCTAGAGGGCCTATTTTCATGTTGTTTTTGACGGTGACCAAAACATAAGATAAATGTGCAAACTTATGTTTGGAGTCCACCAGGGTGGTTTGGACATGTTCGGTGCGAGAAAACAAGACACACTATCGGTGCACGAACCAGTGCATTTAATGCACCTATATGGCCCATTTTCGTGTCTTTTTTTACGGTGACCAAAATGTAAGTTACAAGCGTAAAGTTGAGTTTCGAGTCCACCTGGGTGGTTTCGACATGTTCGCAGCGAAAAAACAAAATGCACTTTCGACGAACGAACCAGTGCATTTAATGTACCTTGGGGACCTATTTTTGAGCCCTTTTTTTGCGGTGTCCAAAACTTAGGATACATGCGCAAACTTGAGTTTGGAGTCCATGAGGTGGTTTGGACATGTTTGGTGCGAAGAAACAAGCATGAACTAGTGCATTTAATTCACCTAGAGAGCCCGTTTTCGTGCCATTTTTTGACGGTGACCAAAACATAAATACATGCGCAAACTTGAGTGTGGAGTCCACCGGGGTGGTTTGGACGTGTTCGGTGCAAAAAAACAGGAGGCACTTTCGGCGCACGAACAAGTGCATTTAATGCACCTACGGGACCCATTTTCGCGTCATTTTTTGACGGTCACCAAAGATAAGACACATGTGCGAACTTGAGTTTGTGTCCACCGGGGTGGTTTGGACATGTTTGGCGCGAAAAACAAGACGCACTTTCGGCGTATGAACCAGTGCATTTAACGCACCTGTGGAGCTAGTTTTCGCGTCGTTTTTGGACGGTGAGGAAAATATAACATACAGGTGCAAACTTGAGTTTCGAGTCTATCGGGGTGGTTTCCACATGTTCGATGCGAAAAAACAAGGCACACTTTCGGCGCACGAACGAGTGCATTTAATGCACCTATGGGGCCTGTTTTCGCGCCGTTTTTGGACCGTGACAAAAACATAAGATTTATGCGCAAACTGGAGTTTGAGTCCACCAGGGTGGTTTGGACAGGTTCGATTCCAAAAAACAGGACGCACTTTCGACGCACGAACCAGTGCTTTTAATGCACCTACGGTGCCTGTTTTAGCGCTCATTCTGTACGGTGACCAAAACAAAAGATACGTGCGCGAACTTGAGTTTGGAGTTCACTGGTGTGGTTTGGACATGTTTGACACAAAAAACAAGATGCACTTTGGACGCATGAACCAGTGCATTTAATGCACATATGGGGCCAATTTTCGCGTCGTTTTTGGACCGTGACAAAAACATATGCTACATGCGCAAACATAATTTTGGAGTCTACCAGGGTGGTTTCGACATGTTCGATGCGAAAAAACCAAGGCGCGCTTTCGGCACCCGAACCAGTGCATTTAATGCACCTATGGGGCCTGTTTTCGTGTCGTTTTTTACAGTGACCAAACCATCAGATACCGGCCCAAACTGGAGTTTGGAGTCCACCAGGGCGGTTTGGACACGTTTGGTGCGAAAAAAGAAGACGCACTTTCGGTGCACGAACCAGTGCATTTAATGCACCTAAGGTTCTCGTTTTCGCGCTGTTTCTTGACGGTGACCAAAACTTAAGATACATGCGTGAACTTGAGTTTGGAGTCCACCGGGGTGGTTTGAACATGTTCCGTGCAAAAAAAAGGACGAACATTCAGGGCACGAACTAGTGCATTTAATGCACCTACGGGCCCCATTTTTGCGCCCTTTTTTACGGTGACCAAAACATAAATTACATGCACAAACTTGTGTTTGGTGTCCACCGTGGTGGTTCGGACATGTTCGGTGTGAAAAAACAAGACGGACTTTCGGCGCACGAATGAGTGTATTTAATGCACCTACGGGGCCCATTTTCGCGACGTTTTAGCGATGACCGAAACTCAAGATACATGCGCAAACTTAGTTTGGAGTCCACCAGGGTGGTTTGGACATGTTTGGTGTGAGAAAACAGGATGCCCTTTCGACGCACGAACCAGTGCATTTAGTGCACGTATAGTGCCCATTTTTGCGCCTTTTTTGACGCTGACCAAAACATGAGATATATGCGCGAACTTGAGTTTGGAATCGACGGGGGTGGTTTGGACATGTTCGGCGCGAAACAACAAGATGCACTTTCGACGCACAAACCAGTGCATTTAACGCACCTAGGGGGCCAGTTTTCGCGCCTTTTTGAACGGAGACAAAAACATAAGATACATGCCCAAACTTTAGTTTGGAGTCCACTGGGGTGGTTTCGACATGTTTGATGCGAAAAAACAAGGCGCACTTTCAGCTCACGAACCAGTGCATTTAATGCAACTATGGGGCCTGTTTTCGTACTGTTTTTGATGGGGACCAAAACATAAGATACATGTGCAAACTTTTGTTTGGAGACCACCAGGGTGGTTCGGATATGTTCAGTTCGGAAAAACAAGACGCACTTTCGGCGCACGAACCAGTGAATTTAATGCACCTACGGTGCCTGTTTCAGCGCCCTTTCTTGACGGTGACCGAAACATAAGATACATGAGCGAACATGAGTTTCGAGTCAACCGGGGTGGTTTGGACTTGTTCGGTGCGAAAAAATAAGACGCACTTTTGGTGAATGAACCAGTGCATTTCATTCACCAACGGGGCCCCTTTTCGCGTTTTTTTTCCGGTGACCAAAACTTAAGATAAATGCGCAAACATGAGATTGGAGTCCACCGGGTTCGTTTGGACGTGTTTGGTGCAAAAAAACAAGACGCACTTCTGGGGCACGAACTAGTGCATTTAATTAATGCACCAACGGGGCCCATTTTCACGCTGTTTTGTGGCGGTGACCAAAACATAAGATACATGCGTAAACTGGAGTTTCGAGTCCACCAGGGTGGTTTGGACATGTTCGGTGCGGAAAAACAAGACGCACTTTCGGCGCACAAACCAGTGCATTTAATGCACCTAGGGGGCCGATTTTCGCTTTTTTTCGGTGACCAAAACTTAAGATACATGCGCAAACTTGAGATTGGAGTCCACTGGAGTCGTTTGGAAATGTTAGTTGCGACAAAACGAGACGCACTTTCGGGGCACGAACAAGTGCATTTAATGCACCTACGGGGCCCCTTTTCGCGCGATTTTTTGACGATGGCCAAAACATAAAATACATGCGCGCACTTGAGTTCGGAGTCAACAAGGGTGGTTTGGACTTGATCGGTGCGAAAAAATAGGACGCACTTTTGGGGCACGAACAAGTGCATTTAATGCATCTATGGTGCCCGTTTTAACGTCGTTTCTTGACATTGACCAAAACATAAGATAGATGCGCGAACTTGAGTTTGGAGTCCAACGGGGTCGTTTGGACTTGTTCGGTGCGAAAAACAAGGCGCACTTTCGGCGCACGAACCAGTGCATTTAATGCAACTACGGGGCCTGTTTTCGTGCCGTTTTTGACGGGGACCAAAACATAAGATACATGTGCAAACTTTTGTTTGGAGTCCACCAGGGTGGTTGGGATATGTTCGGTTTGAAAAAACAAGACGTACTTTCGGCGCACGAACTAGTGCATTTAATGCACCTATGGGGCCCATTTTCACGCCTTTTTTTGGGTGACCAAAACTTAAGATAGACACGCAAACTTGAGTTTGGAGTCCACCGGGGTGGTTTGGACATGTTCGGTGCGAAAAAACAAGACGCACTTTCGAAGACAAACTAGTGTATTTAATGCACCTATGGGGCCCATTTTCACGCCCTTTTTCGGGGTGACCAAAACTTAAGATAGACATGCGAACTTGAGTTTGGAGTCCACGGGGTGGTTTGGACATGTTCGGTGCGAAAAAACAAGACGCACTTTCGAAGACGAACTAGTGCATTTAATGCACCTATGTGGCTAGTTTTCGCGCCATTTTTTTACGGTGACCAAAATATAAGATACATACGCAAACTTGAGTTTGGAGTCCACCAGGGTGGTTTGCACATGTTTGATTCAAAAAAACAAGATAAACTTTCGACGAACGAACCAGTGCATTTAATGCACCTATGGGGCCCATTTTTGCGCCTTTTTTGCGGTGACCAAAACTTAAGATACATGCGCAAACATGAGTTTGGAGTCCACCGGGGTGGTTTCGACGCGTTCGGTGCAAAAAAAGAAGATGCACATTCGGCGCACGAACTAGTGCATTTAATGCACCTACGAGGCCCGTTTTTACGCCGGTTTTTGACGGTCACCAAAACGTATGATACTTACGCGAACTTGAGTTTGTGTCCACCGGGGTGGTTTTGACCTGTTCGATGCGAAAAAACAAGACGCACTATTGGCTCACGAACCACTGCATTTAATGCACCAACAGGGCCCATTTTCGTGCCGTTTTTTGACGGTGACCAAAACATAAAATACACAGGCGAACTTGAGTTTGGTGTCCACCGGGGTGGTTTGGACACGTTCGGTGTGAAAAAACAAAACGCACTTTGGGCGCACGAACGTGTGCATTCAATGCACCTTCGGGCCAAATTTTAGCGCCATTTCTTGACGGTGACCAAAACATAAGATACATGCGCGAACTTGAGTTTAGACTCCACCGGGGTGGTTTCGACATGTTCGATGCGAAAAAACCAGGCGCACTTTCAACGCATGAACCAATGCATTTAATGCACCTATGGGGCCTGTTATCGCGCCGTTTTTTACGGTGGCCAAAACGTAAGATACATGTGCACACTTGAGTTTGGAGGAGCGAAAAAACTATTTGCACTTTCGGCGCACGAACCAGTGCATTTAACAAACCTATGTGGCCAGCTTTCGCCCCGTTTTTTGACGGTGACCAAAACATAAGATACATGCGCAAACTTGAGTTTGGAGTCCACCAGAGTGGTTTGGACATGTTTGATTCAAAAAAATAAGACACACTTTCGGCGAACTAACCAGTGCAATTAATGCACCTATGGGGCCTATTTTCACGCCGTTTTTTGCAGTGACCAAAACTTAAGATACATGTGCAAACTTGAGTTTGGAGTCCACCGGGGTAGTTGGGACATGTTTGGTGCAAAAAAAAAAGATGCACTTTAGGCGCACGAACTAGTGTATTTAAGGCACCTACGGGGCCCGTTTTTACACCGGTTTTTGACAGTCGCCAAAACAGAAGATAGATGCGCGAACTTGAGTTGCTGTCCACTAGGGTGGTTTCGACATGTTCTATGCGAAAAAACAAGACGCACTTTCGGCGAAGGAACCACTACATTTAATGCACCTACAAGGGCCATTTTCGCGCCGTGGCCAAAATATAAAATACACACGCGAACTTGAGCTTGGAGTCCACCGTAGTGGTGGACATGTTCTGATGAGGACATCCCATCATTGGATACACACAATGCACCTCCACCTACCATAGATAGTCCACAATTACAAGAGCTCGTGCACGACAATTGAATTTTGAGGTGAGCTCGTTCATAAACACATGTCTTTCTTCATTTGAGAATAGATTGCTACCTAATGATTTTATCATGATTAGGAACCTAGGAGAGGATCAAGAGAAGCATGAAGCAGGACTTGAAGATGCTCTGGACCAGCAAGACATGTTGAAGCAGGAGATTCAATCCAATTCGGAGTCGAGTTGTCCCCGGGTTTCAGGGAGCAGTCCACACTAAAACCGATGCCCAAGTTGCATACGGGAGCCATTTTGGACGATCTATATATGGTTGGAAAGTTAAGAAGATAACATTTCCAGCGGCACCGGTCTCGTCTCCAAATTTGATCGGAATCAGCTGGAAACATTAAAACAAGAGGACGTCCAGAAACTTGCCGGGTGCTGCGACACTATCTTTTGGACTTTGGGCCTTGTATCTTTTGTAGGCCCATTAGTGTTAGGGTTTGCCCCTAAGGTCAACCTAACTCTATAAATTCAGTAGCCGCCGTCATTAGAGACAGGTTTTGATTAGTTTTCTCCTGTTTTCAAATAGTTTCCCCGTTTGACGGCTTGTTGGTTATCCAATTTCGTGATTCATTCCAGATTTCGCAAGTGAGTTGCGTTCGTCCTTGTTGCTTGTGTTCTTCGATTCGCAGGCAAGGATTATCCTTCTTGGCGAGGTCAATCTTGTGCGCACGGTTGATAACCAGAGGAGAAGTCGTGCTGCGATTGCGGGGTTCGAATCGTGTTGATTTGAGGCAGGATCGATTGTGTGTCGCATCTCCTCCAAATCTTGAGTTATCACGACCTGACAGAAGATCGGGAACCACGTGTACGTCAAGTGGTAATCAGAGCTTCAGGTATACCGTCTGGTTCACATCTATCCTTGTTTATTTTACATTCATCCTATCGTTCACAGAAAAGCCGCAACACAAAAAAATTAGTAGATCGTTAGGTGTTCCTCTATCCAGGCCATGTTTAGCCTTTGCATAATTTTATTTCAGAGTCTGTAGTGTTGAGTTTGTCTTTAGTTTGTGTTTGGTTGCTGGATTTCATCCAGTTGTTTGCCTTCGTCGTTCATCGTTAGCATTATTCAGATCCGTTATCATCTTTACATCTGTTATTTGTTCCTTGCATCGAAATTTTATCCCACCCACCCATCCCATATTTCGACCACAAACAGATCCACCATTCATAGATCCACCTCTCCATAATCATCCGCTGCTCAATCGTCCACAAAATCACCACTCGATTCTCCACCGTTTGCGTTTTACACCTTCCAAAAACGTGTTCCAAACACCTTTCAGTAAAACGGGCATAACTTTTGCATATGAACTGGAAATCGGGCGTTTCTTTTTCTTAAAATTCTTAGAACAAAAAGACACATTTGGATCTGCCCCACTTCGTCAGGGTTCAAAAAAATTTTCAAAGCCAAATTCCCTCTCGAAGTGGACCTTTGTGAATTTACAAGATTTTTGGTGTAATTTCAGACATCTTTGTGATTTTAGACATACCACATCCCCAATTGGATTGATCTGAAACTTCTTGGTGTCCCTAATTTTGCACCTCTAAAAATTAAAAAATAGTGAAAATTCAAAAAAAATTGACATCATCAAGGTGACATCACTGTCTTGTTCTATACCGTGCTGATAGCTGATTTTTGGAGCCGCGTCTGTTGCTGATCTTTGTGCACTCTTGTCGTTGTTGGCATCTGGATTTTTCATAAGATTAGACCAGCAACTATAATTACAATCTTGGAACACTTATTCATTATTGCTATCTGTCATAGAATTGTGTGCCACTAACCATTATTTCAGCTCTTCGAGCTCCACATATCCACCTTGGATTAGCACTGCATTTGACCCTACAATTGTGGAATTACAACTCCCTGGTATCTCCTGTCAACGGTTGACAATTATTTGCCTTGCATTGGTAAGAACCGTGTAAGAACTTGGTAAGTCGTTTTGTTTGCAGATCTGTGACCACAGAAACCACACCACCGTGGTGTAGAGATAATATCCTGCTTTGCTTCATTGTTATTTCTAACCTTGGCAGGAAAGGGTAAGTCTGTAAGTGATAAGGGTGAATCTTTTGATGCTGCCAACACCTCGAACGACTTCAATTATATTGTCGGTCAAAATCAACTTGCTGATAGTATTGCTAAGCTCTAACAGAGGATGACAGATCAATTTCAGAGAATGAACCAGGAATTCTAGTGTCTCTCAATTTGTATGACAAACTTTGAGGCACGGCGACCACAACCGAGAGGGGAAGAGGAAGATGAAGTTAATGGCGAGAACCATTTCGAGAATGGCATTGACCATGATGGAGAACAACAAATTCCCCTACCCCATCATCGATGCTATAACCGCCAAGGTATGAGAGGTAACGAACATCATCATGCTCCTTATGAACCTTTCGCTAAGATTAAGTTTACCATTCCACCCTTTTCTAGTAATTATGATGCTAAAGCTTATCTTGATTAGGAGATGGTTGTAAAGCAAAAATTTACATCTCACTTAGTTACTGAACAACATAGAGTTAGACAAGCTACTAGTGAGTTTCGAGATTTTGCTTTACTATGGTGGATTGATCTTTGTAGAGCACAGTTGCAACCTGATAGTTGGGATAGATTGAAAGCTGCTATGTGTAAGCGTTTTGTTCCCCCATCCTATCAAAGAGAATTGCGTAAAAAATTGCAACGTTTAGAACAAAATGATAAATCTTTTAAAGAATATCTTGCGGAGTTACAAAAGTGTATGATGCGTTGTGGGATAGAAGAGGACTTTGAGAAAACTATCTGTAGTTTTTATGCTGGGTTGCGTCGTGAAATTCAGGACATAATTGATTTCTTCCTTCTATTGTAGATATGAGCCAGGAACGTGACAAAAACTCAAAACTCTAATGGATTAAACGCAAAGACCAGCAACACGACACGATGATGCAACCACAAATTCAATAACGCAAATTACTGAAAATAGTGATGCACAGGCTCAAAGGGTATACGACAACGGAATGATTCAATATTTTTTTGTATGGCTTTTATGTGGACAGTGGGAGAATGAATGAAATGATAAACGAGATGAGATAAATCTCACCGAGCAACCTGGGAAGCTGATACCACTTGATAAGACTTGAGGTGCCCGATCTTTCGGAGAGGTGATAGCATCGATTTGGTAGAGTCGACCCTCACGATCCGACTACAAACGAACAGGTCGTGTGCACCTTAGCAATCACAGAACCAACTCCCAATAGTTATTGACCGTGCTGGACAGCAAGATCAACCTGATCACGAAGATCAATTCCTGCGACCAATCGAAGAACAAGCAAGAACAAGATGTGGCCAACCAAAAATCTCTCACAATATGGGATTCTCAAAGCTGTCTAATGGGTGGTCGTTGGACACAACTGAAGATCAGAAAGTTTACATAACAGCTAAACTATAACAAAAGAAAACCCAAGTCTTTTTGGTGGCAGTTGGGACCTTTAAATAGGGTGGACAACGACCAGAGGGTGCTGGGGTCATCCTCAAACCCTAGGACGCACCCCTAATGGGCTCAACTTGATACACGGGCCATCGGCCCAAGTTGAAGTGATGCAGCACTTTCTGAATTGGAACGACAATTGCCGCTGACTCGGATCTGATATGATGGTGAGGCTGGATCCATTCGATAGTAGATTTGATGAGCTTTCCAGAATGTACTTAAACACCCAAATTGGATTCCATATGAAGTCGTGGCTTTTGTTGCAAGTTTGTACTCTTTTGCAGTCCGAATCCTTCATGTGTGAATGTTTCCATTGACGTCCTTGTCAGAGGATATGTTGTCCACATCAATGCTGATTTTAAAGATGTGGTTCTACATTGTCGTGAAGGTAAGACTTGGAACAAATTTGCAATTAATGATGGATTTCTTTATAAAGCCAACCATCTTAGCGTTCTAGTTAGCTCCGTTCGTCTTTGGTTGTTACAGGAGGCGCATCGAGGAGGATTGGTGGGACACTTTGGAGCGAAGAAGACAGAAGATGTTTTGGCCACACATTTCTTTTGGCCAAAGATGAGACGCGATGTTGAACGGTTCGTAGCTCGCTGCACTATATGTCAAAACGCTAAGTACATGGTTTGTACATGCCTCTTCCCGTCCCATCTATTCTTTGGGTTGATATTTCTATGGATTTCATTTTGGGATTACCTAGAACTAAGAGGGGGAGAGATAGTATTTTTGTTGTAGTAGATCGCTTTTCCAAAATGGCACATTTTATAACATGTCATAGGACCGATGATGCTACGCATATTGCTGATCTATTCTTTAAAGAAATTGTTCGCTTGCATGGTATGCCTTCTACTATTGTTTCAGATCGTGATGCGAAATTTTTTAGTCCCTTTTGGCGCACTTTATGGAATAAGTTGGGAACAAAGTTTGCTGTTTTCAACTACATGTCACCCACAAACCGATGGACAAACAGAGGTCGTGAACCGTACTTTGTCTACCATGCTACGTGCTGTTTTAAAGAAAAACTTGAAGATGTGGGAAGAATGTTTATCTCACGTAGAGTTTGCATACAACTGGGCAGAACACTCAACCACTAAGGTAAGTCCATTTGAGGTAGTATATGGCTTTAACCCTCGTGCTCTGATTGATCTTTTGCCTCTGCCTTCTACCGAAAGAGTTCATCATGATGTAAGTCGCGTGCTAATTTTATTCTCAAGATGCATGAAACGACTAAACAGAACAGTGAAAAGATGAAGGAGAAGTACGTATAAAATTGCCGGTAGTAAAGGTAGATTTGAAGTTAAGTTTGTACCGGGTGATTTAGTTTGATTGCACTTGAGAAAAGATAGATTTCCGGAGCTAAGAAAGTCTAAATTGATGCCTAAAGCTGCTGGTCCTTTTAAGGTACTTGAGAAGAGTTAGACAAGCTACTAGTGAGTTTTGAGATTTTGCTTTACTATGGTGGACTGATCTTTGTAGAGCACAGTTGCAACCTGATAGTTGGGATAGATTGAAAGCTGCTATGTGTAAGCGTTTTGTTCCCCCATCCTATCAAAGAAAATTGCATAAAAAATTGCAACGTTTAGAACAAAATGATAAATCTGTTCAAGAATTTCTTGCCGAGTTACAAAAGTGTATGATGCGTTGTGGGATAGAAGAGGACTTTGAGAAAACTATCTGTCGTTTTTATGCTAGGTTGCGTCGTGAAATTCAGGACATAATTGATTACAAAGACTATAATTCTCTCGAGCAGTTGTTCCACCTTGCTGTGCTTGCAGAAAAAGAATTGCAGGGAAAACAACTCCAGAACAGCAGCCGTACATACACTCCACCGTCGACCTTTCCTTCTTCGTCGACCACACGTAAAGCCACCACCGTCAAGCAGGAGGCCTCCCCCCACCTCCAACACTGCCACAACACCAAAACTAACCCCCTTCGGTGCAATTCTCGAATTCGAGTAAGCCTTCATTGCAGGTACCCAACAAGAATACATCCTCCAGTACCTCCACAGGACGCTCCTCCAACATCAAGTACCATAGATGCCATGGCATGGGTCAAATACAGCGAGATTGCCCGTGCCAGCGAGCATACATTGCTACTGAAGATGAAGGATAGATAAGCACTTCGAATGTTGAGGATGAAGAAAGTGCGTCTTGTTTTTTCGCACCGAACATGTCCAAACCACCCCGAGGGACTCCAAACTCAAGTTCGCGGTTGTATCTTTTGTTTTGTTCACCGTCAAGAAACGGCGCTAAAACGGGCACCGTAGGTGCATTAAACGCTCTGGTTCCTGCGGTAAAACTTCATCCTATTTTTTCGCACTGAACATGTCCAAAGCACCCCGGTGGACACAAACTCAAGTTTGTGCTTGTATCTTATGTTTTGGTGACCGTCAAAAAACAGCGCTAAAACGGGCCCCGTATGTGCATTAAATGCACTGGTTCGTGCGCCGAATTTGCATCTTGTTTTTTGCACCGAACATGGCTAAACCACACTGGTGGACTCCAAGCTCAAGTTCGCGCAAGTATTTTATGTTTCTGTCGCCGTCAAAAAATGACGTGAAAACAGGCCCCGTAGGTGCATTAAATGCACTGGTTCGTGTGCCGAACATGTCCAAACACCCCCGAGGACTCCAAACTCAAGTTTGCGTATGTATCTTATGATTTGGTCACCGTAAAAAAACAGCGCGAAAACGGGCTCCGGAGGTGCATTAAATGCACTCGTTCGTGCGCCGAAAGTGAGTCTTGTTTTTTCGCACCGAACATGTCCAAAACATCCCGGTGGACTCTAAACTCAAGTTTGCGCATGTATTTTATGTTTTGGTCATCGTCAAAAATGGCACAAAAATAGGCATCTTAGGTGCATTAAATGCACTGGTTCGTGCGCCTTATTTTTCCTCATCGAACATGTCAAAACCAACCCGTTGGACTCTAAACTCAAGTTCGCGCATGTATCTTATGTTTTGGTCACCGTCAAAAAACTGCGTGAAAACGGGCTCCGTAGGTGCATTAAATGCACTCGTTCGTGCGCCACAAGTGATTCTTGTTTTTTCACACCGAACATGTCCAAATGATGTGTACGTGGTTCCTGATCTTCCGTCAGGTGTGATAACTCTCGATTCCGTGGAGATGCGACACACAATCAATCTGGCCTCAAATCAACACGATTCGACCCCCGCAATCGTAGCACCACTTCTGATGAGGACATCACTTCCACAGACAGAACCAAATCAATTGCACAAGAAGGACCCATGACACGAGCTCGAGCGCGTCAACTTAATTATCAGGTCAAGTCATTTCTCACTATCTATAGTAGTTCTTCTCAGAATGGGGTACTACTAAATCCTTGTGGTGATTTTGTTATGATTAGGAACATGGGAGGAGCACCAGGACCATAAAGCAGGATCGGACCATCAATCAGGGCTAGATTGTTTTGGTCATAACTTTTCACTCCGGATGTTGTTGAAGGCAAATGAGTACTCATAGGAAAGATCTCAAAGTCTACTTTCCGATGGGTCCAACCTCAGCTTCAAACTCCTCCAGACGTGATCAGAATCATCGAAAAGGCGTTTGGACCTTCAGTCATGGGCTGAGGCCCATTGTATCCAGTTTAGCCCATTAGGGGCCCTCTCTAAGTTAGGGTTTGAGTTCCCGCCACGCCTCCAGGACGTCTTTCCACTATATAAACCTGTGGCAGCCGTCATTTGAGGGTGAGTTTTGTTCAGATGCAAGTTTAGCCTTAGCTACTTCCTTGTAAACGCGTGTGTCGACGAGACCACCCGATTTGCTTGATTCAGAACCCCAATTTCGTGATTATATCCAGATCTGTGAGTTGTCTACCTGTTCATCTTGTTCTTGCTTGTTCTCGATTGCTCGCAGGTTCAGGGTTGTTCTTGGCACAGCAAGAACAACAACAAATCGGAGCCGGTGTACCTGTTGCTAAGGCGCAGCAA
>BCLF01000074.1:1112282-1139908 GCA_001602275.1 Zoysia japonica | reverse complement strand
AGAAGTTCCAAAAAAGAAAGTCAAAGAATTGAAAAAAAAGAGAGAAGTGCAGCGTGTTTTAGTTGTTGCTGTCCTAATCCTTTTGTATCATTTGTGTTTAGGCTCGCGTCTCTAGCAGGGTTTAGCCTAGGACCAGCACCATACCGTTGTTGAACATTTATTCAACTTTGCATTTGCTGATTTGATTGTGCTAATCCTTGCTACAAATTGAAACTGTCCAAGCTCCACAGATTACTACAGCAAACAGGTTTTGTGACCCTGGCAATCGCTCCACCAATCTTAGCAGGTTGACATCGTTGATTGTAAATCACCCTACTGGTTTGGTAAGAACATGTAAGAACTTGGTTGAGTGAGGGAAATCGAGTTGGACAAAACCTAGCTTGTTGTCAATTTATTTTGCTATTTACTAACCATGATAGGCACAATCAAGAAAAAGGGATCTAGTGTTTTACACCCTCACCAAGATGTGCAGATGCTTCAACATGAGGTATAGGATGATATTTTGCAAGTCAACAGTTCATCAATACCTTCTTTTGCAGGGAAATTTGATCCTCATGCATACTTTGATTTGGAAATAAATGTAGATAAAGAATTTGATGCACATGAATTGTCTGAAAAGGAAAAAAAATTACATTGCCTCGAGTGTTTTGAATAAAAGTGCATTTCTTGAATGGAAATACATTTGTAGGCACAATAAAGTTCTAGAATCTTAGAAGGACTTCAAATGTCATTTTAGAGATGTCTTTATTCCTGCATTTTATGCTGATCATTTGCGTGCCAAATTAGACAACTTGAAGCAGAATAGTATGACTGCTAAAGAATACTTTCATGACTTTAAGGTCAGTGTCATTTTTGGTGGCTTAGATGAATGCCGGGAGATGAAACGGCTGAGAGCTGCCAGGCACCCAGTGAGCTTCTCGACACCCTTATGTTGTTGATGGGCTCGAGGTTGCGAATGGCGGCAATCTTCTCGGGATTGGCTTCGATGCCGTGCTCGGAGATGAAGAACCCAAGGAGCTTGCCGGTGGGGACGCCAAAGACGCACTTCTTGGGGTTGAGCTTGATGCAGAACTTCTGGACGTTAGCAAAGGTTTCCTCGAGGTCTTCTGCGAGGCCGACCGCTTGCTAAGTCTTGATGACGTCCAGGTTTCGACCCAGCTAGTTGTGGAAGCACTTCTGCATGCAGCGCTGATACATGGCGCCGCATTATTGAGGCGGAAGGGCATGGTGACGTAGTAGAATGAGCCGAAGGGCGTAATGAACAACGTAGCCGGCTGCTCAGAGTTGCGCATGGATATCTGATGGAACCCAGAGTACGCAACAAGAAAGCAAAGGGTTTCACAGCCGATGGGGGAATCAAGCGGCAAAGGAAATGGATCTTTTGTGCATGCTTTGTTGAGATTCATATAGTCAACGCACATTCGCCCTTTCCCATTCTTCTTCTTAACGATTACTGGGTTGGCCAGCCACTATGGGTGGTAGACCTCTTTGATGAACTAAGCATCAAACAGCTTGCCGATCTCCCCAATGGCGCGGCGCTTTTCATCGTCGAAGCGTTGGAGTCGTTGCTGCACCGGTCGGGAGCCGAGAATGATGTTCAGAGAGTGCTCAGCGACCTCCTTCGGGATGCTTGGCATATCAGACACTGCCCAAGCGAAGACATCCCGATTCCGGACAAGCAAGTCGACGAGCGTGCTTTTCTAATCGTGCGAAAGCGCTGTCCCGATCTTGGCCTTCTTGGTCAGGTCGGTTCTGCCGAGGAGGATTTCCTTGGAGTCGTTAGCCGGCTCGAAGGACGTAGAGGATGAAGGCTTGGAGTCGAGAGTTGCAGTCAGCACCTAGGACTTGCGGATCTCTTCTAGTTGGGTCGACCTTGCGAGGGCGATGGCCAGCTTATAGCTTTTTTGCTCGTAGACGAGAGTGTGCTTGAAGCGGGATGTCACAGTAATGACGCCTTTTGGCCCCGGCATCTTGAGCATGAGGTGGACGTAGCTGGGGACGGCCATGAACTTGGCGTAGGCAGGTCGATCGAGGATGGCGTTGCAGACGCCGGAGAAGTGGACCACTTTGATGGTGAGCTTCTCCGTCTTGAAGTTGTCGCGGTCGCCGAAGGGGACCGGCAAGAGGGTCCGACCTAGGGGCACCGCGCTACCCCTAGGGATGACGCCATGAAATGGAACATTGCTTGAAGGGAGGCCAGACTCCGAGAGCTTCATGGCCTTGAAGGTGTCGTTGTAGAGTATGTTGAAGGCGCTGCCTGCATACATGAAGACCTTGGTCAGACGCGTGGTGCCGATGAATGGATCGAGCACCAGGGGCAGGCGCCTCGGTTGAGGCACGTAGTCGAGGTGGTTGGATCTGTCGAAGGTGATCGGGGCCTCCGATCACTAGGTAGGTGGGCACAGCGGGGTCGGTGAGATTGACCTCCTGCCACGTCTGCTTCTGGTAGTGTCGTGACTCGTAAGCCACCGACCCGTCGAGGATCATCAGGCAGTCCTTCGGCTCGAGAAAGGCATTGTCGACGTTACCCTTGGCCTCCTTTGTGGGAGGGTCGAGATTTTGAGGTTGACGGGAGTCGGGTCGGAAGTGACCATAGTAGAGAGCTCACATGGGGTGGCAATCCCGCAAGGTGTGCCTGACGGGGGTCGCGTGGTTGGCGCAGATCTTGTCGAGCATCTTTTTGAAGTGGTTGCTGCGGTCGATCGGCTTCTTTGCCTGGGGTCGGAGCGACCGCTCGGTGACGCCTCCGAACTCCTCGTCGTGTCGGCGGTTCTTCTGCCTCTTGCTGCTCGAGCCACCCCCGTCTCGATCGTTCCCGCGGTCGGAACGTCGGCCAGAGCGGTTGTCGTTCTTGCGGTCGGCCTTGGACTTCTCCTTCTCCTTGGTCCGATCCTTGCCGAAGTTTGCTTGGACGGCCTCCTCCTCGGTGGCTAAGGTAGTGGCGATGTCGAGAAGGGCGCGCGCCATCCGAGGGTTTTTACAACCCAGCTTGTGGACGAGCGCCTTAGACGTGATGCCGCAGGTGAAGGCGTTGATGACATCGACGTCGCTCACGTCGGGCAGCTCATTTCGCTTGCGCGAAAAGCACTGGATGTAGTCGCGGGGCGATTCGCCAGGGTTCTTCTTGCAGTTCTTCAGATCACAGGAGTTACCTGGGCCGGTGTAGGTCCCCTGGAAGTTGCCAACGAAGGCGTGGCGGAGGTCGGACCAGCGGGGATGTTGTCCCTAGGAAGATGTTCGAGCCACCCACTGACCGAATTGGATAGGAAGAGTGGCAGGTACTAGATGGCGAATAGGTCGTCGGCGCCACCGGCTCTGCACGCAAGACGATAATTCTTGAGCCAGTGGGCAGGGTTGGTATCACCAGTGTATCGGACGATGTTGGTTGGAGCGCAAAATCAGAGGAAAAGATGCTCATCGGATCTGGGACCCAAACGCTCGGGGCCCGTCCTCATCAGGACTAAGGCTCCGAACGTGGTCAATGCTACGCCGACAGCGGCGACGGTTGGGAGACCGCTCCCGCCTGGACTCGACGTAGTGCTCGCTCCTGCCTTGCTTTCACGCGTCGATCATGTGACGAGAGTCACGGTGCTCCCCGAGGCGCTGGCGAACATTGCCAGCCGGAGGGTAAGGATCGCACGCCTCAGGCCGACCGTGGCGGCTATTGCGGCCCGAGCTCCGACGGTTGGTGCTCCGCCGGTGGGCGCTGTGCGCCTCGGAGTGCTGACGAAGTGAGGGTTTAGGTTGCTGAAGCGCGTCGTCGAGGTAGACGCGTAGACGTTCGTAGGTTTCCTTGAGCATGGGGTTGTCGAGCGTGGCGGACTAGTAGAGTACGTAAGCCGCCGCCGCCAGATTCTCGTATGGTGTGTTGAAGCCGGGCATGCTGCCATCCATTCTCTGTTGATAAGTGGACCAGGCCCGGGTTCGGGTGCGAACGCTCGTCGCAGTGGCATCCCTGCCCTGACCATCGCCCCCTGTCGCAAGCTTGCGTCGGAGAGTGCGACGGTGTGGAGAAGAGTCATTGTCAAGAGCCTTGTAGGAGGTATCGACCTCCGCGGCCTTGTTAGGCAGTAACGTAAAGCACTCACGGGACAGGTCATGGCTCAACACATCGTGTGGCAGACGTCGAGGGGAAAGACGACGAGGCGAACGCCGCTTGCGCGGGGTCTGAAGGTGAAGCACGTCGCCGTTGTCGGCAACGAAATCCAGGCTTTCAAAGTGAAGGGCCCGGCCAACAGCGATGGTGGAGATGCTCCACGATCGACCATCACGAGCGATGGTAAACGTAAAACCCCCGAAGAACAGGCGAGGGATCGAGGACTCACCCACCAAAGAGAAAATCAAAGCTATCGAGAAGCGAAGCAAAAACGCACAACGAAAAACCCCCTACCTGGCGAGCCAACTGTCGGAGTTGTGACCATCGGCACAGTAAAATTTACATAATCGGAAAGAGGATTCATGCGCTCTTCGTATTCGAATGGCCCAGTCTATGAAAGAGACTCAAAGATTAACCTAGTTCGGCCGCCGAGAGGCGTAATATCCTGATAGTACTTGAGTGCCCGATCTTTCGGTGAGGTGATAAATATCGATTTGGTGGAGTCGACCCTCACGATCCGACTACAAACGAACATGTCGTGTGCACCTTAGCAATCGCAGAACCAACTCCGAATGGTTACTGACCTCGCCGAAACAGCAAGATCAACCTGATCACGAAGATCAATTCCTGCAAGTAATCGAAGAACAAGCAAGAACAAGATGTGGCAAACCAGAAATCGCTTCAAATGTGGGATTCTCAAATGGCTGTCTAATAGGTGGTCGTTGGACACAACTGAAGAACAGAAAAGTTTGCAAAGAGCAAAACTATAACAAAAGAAAACCCGAGTGTTCCTGGTGGCGGCAGGGACCTTTAAATAGGGTGGAGGACGACCAGGAGGTGCTGGGGTCGTCCTCAAATCTTAGGACGCGCTCCTAATGGACTCAACTTGATAAATGGGCCAACGGCCCAAGTTGAGGTGACGCAGCACCTTTTGTATATAAATGATGATTGGCGCTGACTCCGATGTGATATGAAGGTGAGGTTGGATCCATTCGATAGTAGACTTCATGAGCTTTCCAGAATGTACTTAAACACCCAAATTGAATTCTATATGAAGTCGTTGCTTTCGTTGCAAATTTGTACTGTTTTGCAGTTCGAATCCACCATGTCTGAATCTTTTCATTGAAGTCCTCATCAGAGGATATGATGTCCACATCATCCTCACCAACTTGAATTTGAGTCGTCCTCGACACAATTTCAAATTGCAAAAGCGCCACTCCAATATGCCCTCCTGAAATTTTGAAAGGTTGAGGCCACAGGGGTATGTATGTGATCTCATCATATCCTACGTCCAGGGACGACAGAGATCAAATCGTATGAACTCAAGAACATGAATACAATGCGGAAGTGTCTTAGCTCGATCCAAGAACCATAGCTCATGTGGGTGGATGTGGTTACAGTGGGGTGGCTACATTACAACTTGGCTAACTACACTCGTTTTCTATTCTTTCTTCTCTTGTTCGCCTGTTCGTCTAATGCCCCATGGTATCTCTTTTATAGGGGTCAGACCGAGGGCACCAACTTAGCGCATACAGAACCTGCTGCCCCTCCGCCAGGTGAGGTCTCAGTCGTCGCCTGAGTTGGTTGCTTGCCACCCGCTGGCAATCGTATGTCCTTTCTTCAGTTGTGGGGGACAAAAGACACTTTTCCATCTTGCTTTACCGATTTCTGAAACGCTTTACCTTCTGGCAAGGTTGCTTTACCTCCTGTTGTACGTTGGCAGGAATCTCTGCGGCTGTCAGTGGTTGGTTGCTAAGGCAGTGCCTGACCCCCGGGGGTAGGGTCAGAGCATTGGCTTCTAGCCGTTGGTGGGCTGAATCTCGTTGTCGTGTAGCTTTAACCTTTCGTCGGTCGAGCTTGGACGCTTGCGCGGTTCGGACCCCTGAGGTCGGAACATTCTTGGCAGGATGTGATCCTTCGTGGGCCGTAGACGGATTGTGGGCCGTAGTTTGTAGATTGGCCTTTGTGTAGAGGTCGGGTCCGTAAGTACCCAGGGTATACTGTCCCGACAGTACTGGTTTGTGTGCAGAAATTGCGTCTCATTTTTTCCGCAGCAAACATGTCCAAGCCACCGCAGTTGACTCCAAACTCATGTTTTCGCATGCATATTATGTTTTGGTCACTATAAAAAGGTGCGAAAACGGGCCTCAAAGCGTGTGCCCAGAATGTGCGTGTTGTTTTTTTCACACCGACATGTCCAAACCACCCCAGTGGACTCCAAACTCACATCTGCGCATGTATCTTAAGTTTGTTCCCCGTTAAAAAATGACGCGAATGTGAGTGCTATAGCTGCATTATATCACTGGTTCGTGCGCCGAAAATCTTCTTTTTTTGCACCAAACATGTTCAAACCACCACGGTGGACTCCAAACTCCTGTTCACACATGTGTCTTACATTTTCGTCATCGTAAAAAAATGGCGCGAAAATAGACCCTGTAGGTGCATTAAACGCACTAGTTCCCGCGCGGAAAGTGCGTTTTGTATTTTTGCACTGAACATGTCCAAACCTCCCCGGTGAATTCCAAACTCAAGTTTGCGCATGTATTTTATGTTTTGGTCCCCGTCAAAAAAACGGCGCTAAAACGGACCCTGTAGGTGCATTAAATGCACTCGTTCCTGTGCCGAAACTGCGTCTTGTTTTTTCGCACCGAACAAATCCAAACCTCCCCGGCAGAATCCAAACTCAAGTTTGCGCATGTATTTTATGTTTTGGTCACCGTCAAAAAACGGTGCTAAAACAGGCCTCGAAGGTGCATTAAATGCACTCGTTCGTGCACCCAAAGTGTGTCTTGTTTTTTCGAACCCAACATGTCCAAACCACGCAGATGGACCCCAAACTCAACTTGGCACATGTATTTTATGTCACCATCAAAAAACTGCGTGAAAACGGGCTGTCGGGTGCATTAAATGCACTGGTTGGTGCGCGGAAAGTGCGTCTTGTTTTTTCTCGCCAAACATGTCCAAACCACCCTGGTGGACTCCAAACTCATGTTTGCGCATGTATCTTACGTTTTGGTCACCGTCAAAAAACAGCGTGAAAACGGGCCCCGTAGGAGCATTAAATGCACTCGTTCGTGCACCGAAAGTGGGTCTTGTTTTTTCGCACCAAACATGTCTTAACACCCAGGTGGACTCCAAAGTCAAGTTTCCGCTTGTATCTTATGTTTTGGTCCCTGTCAAAAAGTGGCACGAAAATGGCCCCGTAGTTGCATTAAATGCACTAGTGCGTGCCCCGAATGTGCGTCTTGTTTTTTCACACCGAACATGTCCAAACCACCTTAGTGGACTCCAAACTCAAGTTTGCGCCTGTATCTGAAGTATTTGTCACCGTAAAAAAACGGCACGAATATGGGTGCTATAGGTGCATTAAATGCACTGGTTCATGCACCGAAAGTGCATCTTCTTTTTTTGCACCGAACCGGTGGACTCCCAACTCATGTTCGCACAAGTATCTTACGTTTTGGTCATGGTAAAAAAACATTGCGAAAACGGACCCTGTAGGTGCACTAAATGCACTCGTTCCTGCGCCGAAACTGCATCTTGTTTTTTCGCACCGAACATGTCCAAACCTCCCTGGTGGATTCCAAACTCAAGTTTGCTCATGTATTTTATGTTTTGGTCACCGTCAAAAAACGGCGCTAAAACGGACCTCGGTGGTGCATTAAATGCACTCATTCGTGCGCCCAAAGTGCGTCTTCTTTTTTCACCCAGAATATGTCCAAACCACCCCGGTGGACTCCAAACTCAAGTTCGCGTATGTTTCTTATGTTTTAGTCACTGTCAAAAAACAATAAGAAAATGGGCCCCGTAGGTGCATTAAATGCACTTGTTCCTGCGCAAAAAGTGCGCCTTGTTTTTTCGAACCGAACATGTCCAAACCACCCCGATAGACTCCAAACTCAACTTGGCCCATGTATCTTATATCACCATCAAAAAAGGGCGCGAAAACAGGCCGTCGGGTGCATTCAATGCACTGGTTGGTGAGCGAAAAGTGCATCTTCTTTTTTCTCTCCAAACGTTCCAAACCACCTAGGTGGACTCCAAACTCAAGTTTGCGCATGTATCTTACGCTTTGGTCACCGTAAAAAAACGGCACTAAAACGGACCTCGGATTAAATGCACTCGTTCGTGCGCCGAAAGTGCGTCTTGTTTTTCGCACCGAACATGTCAAAACCGCCCCAGTCGACTCTGAACTCAAGTTCGCGCATCTATTTTATGTTTTGGTCACCGTCAAAAAACCGCGCGAAAACGGGTCCGTAAGTGCATTGAATACACTAGTGCGTGCCCCGAATATGCGCCTTATTGTTTCACACCGAACATGTCCAAACCACCTCGGTGGACTCCAAACTCAAGTTTTCACCTGTATCTGAAGTATTGGTCAACGTCAAAAATCGGCGCGAATATGGGTGCTATAGGTGCATTAAATGCACAGGTTCGTGCGCCGAAAGTGCATCTTTTTTCGCACCGAACCGGGGGACACCAAACTCATGTTCGCACAAGTATCTTCTGTTTTGGTCATCGTAAAAAAACAGCGCGAAAACGGACCGTGTCGGTGCATTAAAGGCACTCGTTCCTGCGTCGAAACTGCGTCTTGTTTTTTCGCACCGAACATGTTCAAACCTCCCCAGTGGACTCCAAACTCAAGTTTGCGCATGTATTTTATGTTTTGGTCCCCGTCAAAAAAACGGCGCTAAAACGAACCTCGAAGGTGCATTAAATGCACCCGTTCGTGGGCCGAAAGTGCGTCTTGTTTTTTCATACAGAACTTGTCCAAACCACCCCAGTAGACTCCAAACAAAAGTTCGCACATGTATCTTATGTTTTGGTCACTGTGAAAAAACGACGTGAAAACGGGTCTCGTAGGTGCATTAAATGCACTTGTTCGTGCGCCAAAAGTATGTCTTATTTTTTTGCACCGAACATGTCCAAACCACCCCGGTGGACTCCAAACTCAAGTTTGCGCATGTATCTTATGTTTTGGTCACCGTCAGAAAACAGCGCGAAAATGGGCCGCCGAGTGCATTAATTGGCCTGGTTCGTGCGCCCAAGGTGCGTATTGTTTCTTCGCACCAAACATGTCCAAACCACCTAGATGGACACCCAACTCAAGTTTGCGCTTGTATCTTATGTTTTGGTCACTGTCAAAAATCGACGCGAAAACGGGCCGCGTAGGTGCATTAAATGCACTGGTTCATGCGTCTAAGGTGCGTCTTGTCTTTTCACACCGAACATGTCCAAACCGCCTCGGTGTTCTCCAAACTGAAGTTCGCGCAGGTCTCTTACGTTTTGGTCACTGTCAAACAACGACGCAAAAATGGGCACTATAGGTGAATTAAATGCACTCGTTCGTGCGCCGAAAGTGCGTCTTGTATTTTTGCACCAAACATGTCCAAACACGGTGGACTCCAAATTCAAGTTTGCACATGTATCTTCTGTTTTGGTCACCGTCAAAAAACTGCATTAAAACGGTCCATAGGTGCATTAAGTGCACTGGTTCGTGCACCGAAAGTGCGTCGTGTTTTTTCGCACCAAACAGATCGAAACCACGACACGAAACTCAAGTTGGCGCATGTATCTTATGTCACCGTCAAAAAACGACGTGAAAACAGGCCGCCTGGTGCATTAAATGCCCCGGTAGGTGCGCCGAATGTGCGTTTTATTTTTTCGCACCAAATATGTCCAAGCCACCCTGGTGGACTCCAAACTCAAGTTCGCGCATGTATCTTATATTTTGGTCACCGTCAAAAAGGCTCCAAAACGGGCACCGTAGGTGCATTAAATGCACTGATTCGTGAGCCCAAAGTGCATCTTGTTTTTTCGCACCGAACATCTCCAAACCACCATGGTGAAATTCTAACTCAAGTTTGCGCGTCTATATTATGTTTTGGTCATCGTCAGAAAACTGTACAAAAAGGGGGCCCGTAGGTGCATTAAATGCACTGGTTCGTGCGCTGAAACTGCATCTTTTTTTTCGCACCGAAAATCTTCAAACCACCATGGTGAAATCCAAACTCAAGTTTGCGCATGTATCTTATGTTTTTGGCACCGTCAAAAAACTGCGCGAAAACAGGCCCCATAGGTGCATTAAATGCATTGGTTTCTGCGCCTAAAGTGCGTCTTGTTTTTTCGCTCCGAACATGTTGAAACTACCCCGGTTTACTCCAAACTCAGGTTTGCACATGTATCTTAATTATGTTTGGTCACCGTCAAAAAACAGAGCGAAAACGGGCCCGTAGGTGCATTAAATGCACTCATTCTTGCGCCGAAAGTGCGTCATGTTTTTTCGTACTGAACATGTCCAAACCACCTCAGTGGACTCCAAACTCAAGTTCACGCAAGTATCTTATGTTTTGGTCACCGTCAAAAAACGGCACGAAAACGGGCTGCCTGTTGCATTAAATGCACTATTTTGTGCGCCGAAACTGTGTCTTGTTTTTTCACACCGAACATGTCCAAACTACCTCGGTGGACTCCAAACTCAAGTTCGTGCATGTATCTTATGTTTTGGTCACCGTAAAAAAGGCGCAAAAACGGCCCCATAGGTGCTTTAAATGCACTCGTTCGTGCGCCAAAAGTGCATCTTGTTTTTTTGCACCGAACATGTTCAAACCGCCTCGGTGTTCTCCAAACTCAAGTTCACGCACGTATCTTATGTTTTGGTCACTGTCAAAAAACGGCGCGAAAACGGGTCGCATAGGTGCACTAAATGCACGAGTTGGTGCGCCGAAAGCGCGTCTTGTTTTTTCGCACCGAACATGTCCAAACCACCCCGGTCGACTCCAAACTCAAGTTTGCGCTTGTATCTTACGTGTTGGTCAACATCAAAAAACGGCGCTAAAACGGACCTCGGAGGTGCATTAAATGCACTTGTTCATGCACCGATAGTGCGTCTTGTTTTTTCGCACCGAACATGTCCAAACTGCCTCGGTGTTCTCTAAACTCAAGTTCGCGCATGTATCTTACGTTTTGGTCACTGTAAAAGAAGGGCGCGAAAATGGGCCCCACTGATGCATTAAATGCTCTCGTTCGTGCACCGAAAGTACGTCTTCTTTTTTTCCGCACGGAACATGTCCAAACCATCCCGGTGGACTCCAAACTCAAGTTTGCGCATGTATCTTACGTTCTGGTCATCGTCAAAAACAGACACGAAAACGGGCCGCCTGGTGCATTAAATGCCCTGGTTCCTGCGTTGAAAGTGCATCTTATTTGTGCGCACCCAAACATGTCCAAACCACCCTGGTGGACTCCAAACTCAAGTTGCGCATGTATCGTTTGTCACCGTCAAAAAACAGCGCCAGAACAGGCCGCCTGGTGCATTAAATGCACTGGTTGGTGCGTCGAATGTACATTTTGTTTTTTTTACACCAAACATGTCCAAACCACCTCGGTGGAGTCCAAACTCAAGTTCACGCATGTATCTTATATTTTGGTCGCTGTAAAAAAACGACGCGAAAACTGGCCCCGTAGGTGCATTAAATGCACTTGTTCGGGCGCCGAAAGTGCGTCTTGTTTTTTCGCACCGAACATGTCCAAACCACCCCGTGGACTCCAAACACAAGTTTGCGCATGTACCTTATGTTTTGGTCGCCGTCAAAAAACGACGCAAAAACGGCCCGAGAGGTGCGTTAAATGCACTGGTTCGTGCATCGAAGGTGTGTCTTGTTTTTTCGCACCGAACATGTCCAAACCACCCCGGTGACTCGGAACTCAAGTTTGCTTATGTATCTGATGTTTTGGTCACCGTCAAAAAAGGCGCAAAAAACAGGCCCCATAGGTGCATTAAATGCATAGGTCCGTGCGTCGAAACTACGACTTTTTTCGCACCGAATATGTGAAAACCTCCTCGGTGGACTCCAGACTTAAGTTTGCGCATGTATCTTATGTTTTGGTCACCGTCAAAACAGGCGAAAAAATGGGCCGCCTTGTGCATTAAATGCACTATTTCGTGAGCCAAAAGTGCGTCTTGTTTTTTCGCATGAAACATGTCCAGACCACCCAGGCGGACTATAAACTTATGTTTGCGCATGTATCTTATGTTTTGGTCACCGTCAAAAAATGGCGCGAAAACAGGTCCCATTGGAGCTTTAAATGCACCGGTTCGTGCAACGAAAGTTTGTCTTTTTTTTTTGCACCGAACATGTCCAAACCACCCCAGTGAACGCCAAACTCAAGTTTGCTCATGTATCTTATGTTTGGATCGCTGTCAAAAAAAGGCGCAAAAACGGACCCCATAGGTACATTAAATACACAGGTGCGTGCGTCGAAAGTGCGACTTTTTTCGCACCGAATATGCGAAAACCCCCCGGTGGACTCCAAACTTAAATTTGCGCATGTATCTTTTGTTTTGGTCGCCGTCAAAAAAGCGAGAAAAGGGGCCACCTAGTGCATTAAATGCACTGTCTCGTGAGCGGAAAGTGCGTCTTGTTTTTTCGCACCAAACATGTCCAAACCACCCAGGTGGACTCCAAACACAAGTTTGTGCATGTATCTTATGTTCACCGTCAAAAAAGGCGCGAAAACGGGCCCCATAGGCGTATTAAATGCACTGGTTCATGCGCCAAAAGTGCGTCTTGTTTTTTCGCACCGAACATGTCCAAACCACCCCGGTGGACTCCAAACTCAAGTTTGAGCATGTATCTTATGTTTTGGTCATCGTCAAAAAACGACGCGAAAACAGGCCGCTTGGTGCATTAAATGCCCTGGTTCATGCACCGAAAGTGCATCTTATTTTTGCGCATCCAACATGTCCAAACCACCTTGGTGGACTCCAAACTTAAGTTGCGCTTGTATCTTGTTGTGTCACCGTCAAAAAAAGGCGCAAAAACGGGCTGCCTGGTGCATTAGAGGCACAGGTTCGTGCGTCGAATGTGCGTCTTGGTTTTTTATGCACCAAACGTGTCCAAACCACTCCGGTGGACTCCAAACTCAAGTTTGCGCATGTATCTTATGTCTTGGTCACCGTAAATAACGTGCACGAAAACGGGCCCCGTAGGTGCATTAAATGCACTAATGCGTGTCTGGATTGTTCGTCATATTTTTTCACACCAACGGGTCCGTACCACCCTGGCGGACTCCAAACTCATGCGTGCGCAAGTCTCTTACGTTTTGGTCACCGTCAAAAAACGACGCGAATATGGGTGCTCTAGGGGCATTAAATGCACTGCGTCGTACGCCGAAAGTGCTTCTTTTTTCGCACCGAACATGTCCAAACTACCTCGGTGGACACCAAACTCATGTTCGTACATGTATCTTATGTTTTGGTCATCGTCAAAACACACCACGTGAAAATGGACCCCGTAGGTGCATTAAATGCACTAGTTCCTACGTCGAAAGTGCGTCTTGTTTTTTTGCACTGGACACGTCCAAAACACCTCAGTGGACTCCGAACTCATGTTTTCACAAGAATCTTATGTTTTGGTGACCGTCAAAAAATGACGCGACAACAGGCCCCAAAGGTGCATTAAATGCACATGTTCGTGCCTCGATACTGCATCTATTTTTCGCACTCGAACATGTCCAAACCACTGCGGTGGACTCCAAACTATGGTTTGCGCATGTATTTTGTGTTGTAGTCACCGTCAAAAAACGGCGGGAAAACGCGAAAGCGAGCCCCGTAGGTTCGTTAAATGCATTGGTTCGTGCCCCAAAAGTGCGTCATGTTTTTTCGCACCGAACATGTCCAAACCACCTCCGTGGACTTCAAACTCAAGTTCGCGCATGTATTTTATGTTTTGGTCACTGTCAAAAACGGGGCGAAAATGGGCCCCATAGGTGCATTAAATGCCCCCGTTCGAGTGCCGAAAGTGCTTCTTGTTTTTTCGCACCGAACATGTCCAAACCGCCTCTGTGTTCTCCAAACTCAAGTTCGCGCACGTGTCATATGTTTTGGTCACTGTCAAAAAAAGGCGCAAAAACGGGCCCCATAGGAGCATTAAATGCACTGGTTCGTTTGTTAAAAGTGCGTCTTCCTATTTCGCACCGAACATGTCCAAAACCTCCCCTGTAGACTCCAAACTCAAGTTTCCGCTTGCATTTTATGTTTTGGTCACCGTTAAAAAACAGCACGAAAACAGGCGTGCATTAAATGCCCTCGTTCATGTGCCGAAAGTGCGTCTTGTTTTTTGGCAACGAACATGTCCAAATCACCTCGGTGGACTCCAAACTCTAGTTTGTGCAGGAATCTTAGGTTTTGGTCACCACCAAAAATGGCGCGAAAACAGGCCCTATAGGTGCATTAAATGCTCTGGTTTGCGCGCCGAAAGAGCGTCTCGTTTTTTCGCAACGAACATGTCCAAACCACTCCAGTGAACTCCAAACTCAAGTTTGCGTATGTATCTTTAGTTTTGGTCACCGTTAAAAAACCACGCAAAAACAGGCACCGCAGGTGTATTAAATGCACTGGTTCGTGCGTCGAAAGTGTATCTTGTTTTTCGCACCGAGCATGTCCAAACCACCCTGGTGGACTCCAAACTCACGTTTGCGAATGTATCTTATGTTTTGACCACCGTCAAAAAACGACGCGAAAACGGGCCGCCTGGTGCATTAACTGCATTGTTTTGTGCACCAAAAGTTGTTTTTTCACACCCAACATGTCCAAACCACCCTGGTAGACTCCAAACTCAAGTTTGCGCATGTATCTTATGTTTTGGTCACCGTAAGAAAACGACGCGAAAACAGACCCCATAGGAGGATTAAATACATTAGTTCGTGCGCCGAAAGTGCGTCTTGCTATTTCGCACCAAACATGCGCAAACCACCTCGGTGGGCTCCAAACTAGGTTTTGCTCATGTATCTGATGTTTTGGTCACTGTCCGAAAACAACGCTAAAACAAGCGCCGTAGGTGCATTAAATGCACTTTTTCATGCGCCGAAAGTGCATCTTGTTTTTTCACACCGAACATGTCCAAACCACCCCGACGAAATTCAAACTCTAGTTTGCGCATGTATCTTATGTTTTTATCACTGTCACAAACCGACGCGAAAACAGGCCCCATAAATGCACTGGTTCATGTGTCGAATGTGCGTCTTGATTTTTTGCACCGAATATGTCCAAACCACCACAATGTTCTCCAAAGTCATGTTCACGCACGTGTCATATGTTTTGGTCACTGTAAAAAAACGACGCGAAAACAGACCCCGTAGATGCATTAAATGCCCTGGTTCGTGTGTTAAAAGTGCATCTTCTTTTTTTGTACCGAACATCTCAAAACCACCTCGGTGGACTCCAAACTCAAGTTTGCGCATGTATTTTATGTTTTTGGTCATCCTCGAAAAACGGCGCGAAAATGGGCCCCGTAGGTGCTTTAAATACACTAGTTCGTGCTTCGAAAGGGCGTCTTGTTTTTTCGCACCGAACCTGTCCAAATCACCCCGGTGCACTCCAAACTCTAATTTGCGCAAGAATCTTAAGTTTTGGTCACCGCCAAAAATGGCGCGAAAACAGGGCCCATAGGTGCAATAAATGCGCTGGTTCGCGCCTCGAAGTGCGTCTCCATTTTTCTCACCGAACATGTCCAAACCACCCCAGTGGACTCCAAACTCAAGTTCGTATATGTATCTTATGTTTTGGTCACCGTTAAAAAATGATGTGGACATCATATCCTTTGATGAGGACTTCAATGAAAATATTCACACATGGTGGATTCGAACTGCAAAACTGTACAAACTTGCAACGAAAGCCACGACTTCATATAGATTTGTTCCCTCATACTATGCTCGAGATATGCTTAATAAATTGCAGCGCTTGAATCAAGGAACAAAATCTGTTGAGGAGTATTTTCAGGAGCTACAGACTGGTATGCTTCGTTGTGGCTTAGTCGAGGATGATCATGCTGCAATGTCACATTTTTTGGGAGGACTAAACCGTGACATTCATGATATTCTTGATTTCTATGACTATAATAATATCACGCGTTTATTTCATCCTGCTTGTAAAGCTGAACGTCAAGTGCAGGGACGCAACATGACGTTGCGAGCTAACTCTTTTGCAGGACGAACCACAACGTTTAAGCATTTCACACCGTCGACTACTTCTTCACATTCGGCATCACCATCGCTAGCCAGAAGCAAAACACGAGTTTCTACACCACAATTGTCCACACCAACAACGACTCAACCTTCTCTAGATAATCCAGCACCTAGCACATCAGTTGTCTCCACAGGACGCACAAAAGACATCCAATGTCATCGCTGCAAGGGCTATGGACATGTCATACGGGACTGTCCAAACAAGCATGTCCTAATTGTTCACGACGATGGTGAGTATGAAGAGCTAGGAATTTTGATGAAGACACATTTCTATGCTTGCCACTAACATTTCAGGACAAGACGAAGAACATGTTGCTGCTGATAAATATTTGAGCCTTGTCGTACAATGTGTCCTCAGTACGCAGGTTGCTCGACAAGAACAAAACCAATGACACAATCTGTTCCACACTAAAGGTTCTCTAGATAATCCAGCACCTAGCACATCGGTTGTCTCCACAGGACGCACAAAAGACATCCAATGTCATCGCTGCAAGGGCTATGGACATGTCATACGGGACTGTTCAAACAAGCGTGTCCTAATTGTTCACGATGATGGTGAGTATTCTTCAGCTAGGAATTTTGATGAAGACACATTTCTATGCTTGCCACTAACATTTCAGGACAAGACGAAGAACATGTTGCTGCTGATAAATATTCGAGCCTTGTCGTACAACGTGTCCTTAGTACGCAGGTTGCTCCACAAGAACAAAACCAATGACACAATTTGTTCCACACTAAAGGTGTAATTCGAGAGAGGTCTATTCGCATCATCATTGATGGGGGGAGCTATAACAACTTGGCAAGCACAGATATGGTTGAGAAACTCGCTCTCCAGACTCGACTGTACCCCCATCCCTATCACATTCAATGGCTCAACCAAGGTGGTAACATGAAAGTGACACGTTCTGTACGGATTCTGTACGATACTGATTGTGTGTATCATGGCCGCACGAACCAAAACTCACTCACCTTTAAAGGCAGGAAAATTATTTTGCATCCAATGTCTCTAGAAAAGATAATTAGGGATGAACTTCCTAGAGCAAACAGAGAGAACAAACATAGTGATTCGCAGATTGTGGAAAAGAAATTAAACTAAAAGCTCCTGTTTTGCTAGCCACACATGCTGATCTCGATGAATGCAATAATGCTAGCCTTCCTTACTATGCTCTCATGTGTACACATGTATTGGTTTCACTTGATGATGTGCCGCCAGTTGTGGTACCTTCTGCTGTTACTAAGCTTTTGCAGGACTTCTTCGATGTTTTTCCGGATGATGTTCCTGCTGGTCTTCCTCCTTTTCGTGGCATTGAACACTAGATTGATCTCATTTCAGGAGCATCATTGCCGAACCGCGCACCATACCGCACTAACCCGGAGGAAACAAAAGAAATTCAGCGCCAGGTACAAGAATTGCTTGATAAGGGTTACATTCGTGAGTCTCTTAGTCCTTGTGCTGTCCCTGTTTTTTTAGTACCCAAGAAGGATGGCTCATGGCGCATGTGCATTGATTGTCGTGCCATTAATAACATAACAATTCGCTACCGTCATCCTATACCAAGGTTAGACGATATGCTTGATGAGTTAAGTGGCGCTGTTCTGTTCTCTAAGGTTGATTTGCGTAGTGGGTATCATCAAATTCGCATGAAGTTAGAGGATGAATGGAAAACAGCCTTTAAAACGAAATTTGGTTTATATGAATGGTTGGTCATGCCTTTTTGATTGACTAATGCTCCCAGCACTTTCATGAGATTAATTAACGAAGTTTTGCGGGCTTTCATAGGCAAGTTTGTTGTTGTTTATTTTGGTGATATTCTGATCTATAGCAAATGTTTGGAGGACCATTGGAAACATTTGCGTGTTTTTGATGCTTTGCGCACTGCACGTCTTTTTGGAAACTTGGCTACGTGTAGTTTCTGCACAGACCCTTTTTCTTTTCTTGGCTATGTTGTTACAGCGCAGGGTATCGAAGTGGATAGCGCCAAAATTGAAGCAATACAAAGCTGGCCATCTCCCACCACCGTGACACAGGTTCGAAGTTTTCTTGGACTTGCTGGATTCTATCGCCGATTTGTTTGTGATTTCAGCACCATCGCTGCTTTGTTGAATGAACTCACAAAAAAGGGTGTTCCCTTCTCTTGGGGTCCAGCACAAGAAGAAGCCTTCCTGACTTTAAAAGATAAGTTGACCCATGCACCCTTACGTCAGCTCCCTGATTTCACTAAAATGTTTGAGCTGGAATGTGATGCTAGTGGAATTGGGTTAGGTGGTGTTTTGTTGCAGGAAGGAAAACCGATAGCATATTTTAGTGAGAAATTAAATGGCACTAGTTTGAACTATTCCACTTATGATAAAGAACTTTTTGCGCTGGTCCGAACTCTTCAAACATGGCAACACTACTTATGGCCTAGGGAATTCATTATTCACTCAGATCATGAATCATTGAAACACATTCGTAACCAATCAAATCTGAACCGTAGGCATGCTAAATGGGTGGAATTCATTGAGTCCTTTCCTTATGTTATCAAACATAAGAAAGGAAAAGAAAATGTGATTGCTGATGCTTTATCTCGTCACTACACCATGCTCTCACAATTAGATTTCAAAATATTTGTGGTATGGCAGGGGCTGATCCCGATCTTTCGATGAGAGGAGGATAGCTTCGATTTGGGGTGGATTCGACGTTGGCTGTCCGACTACAACAACCAACAGGGTTGCTGCGCCTTAGCAACAGGTACACCGGCTCCGATTTGTTGTTGTTCTTGCTGTGCCAAGAACAACCCTGAACCTGCGAGCAATCGAGAACAAGCAAGAACAAGATGAACAGGTAGACAACTCACAGATCTGGATATAATCACGAAATTGGGGTTCTGAATCAAGCAAATCGGGTGGTCTCGTCGACACACGCGTTTACAAGGAAGTAGCTAAGTCTAAACTTGCATCTGAACAAAAACCCTAACTTAGAGAGGGCCCCTAATGGGCTAAACTGGATACAATGGGCCTCAGCCCATGACTGGAGGTCCGAACGCCTTTCCGACGATTCTGATCACGTCTGAAGGATTGAAGCTGAGGTTGGACCCATCTGAAAGTAGACTTTGAGATCTTTCCTATGAGTACTCATTTGCCTTCAACAACATCCGGAGTGAAAAGTTATGACCGAAACAATCCAGCCCTGATTGATGGTCCGATCCTGCTTTATGGTCCTGGTGTCCTATGTTCCTAATCATAACAAAATCACCAGTAGTACCCCATTCTGAGAAGAACTACTATAGACAGTGAGAAATGACTTGACCTGATAATTAAGTTGACGCGCTCGAGCTCGTGTTATGGGTCCTTCTTGTGCAATTGGTTTGGTTGTGTCTATGGAAGTGATGTCCTCATCAATTTGGGCTGCAAACTATGAAGGACCAGTATTGTCTTGACCCTGATTTCAAAGACATTATTCTGAATTGCAAAGAGGGCAAAACATGGGGAAAATACTTTTTGGATGATGGTTTTTTGTTCCGTGCTAACAAGCTATGCATTCCAGCTAGTTCCATTCATCTTTTGCAGTTACAGGAAGCACATGGAGGTGCACTCATGGGACATTTTGGTGTCAAGAAGACGGAGGACATCCTTGTAGATCATTTCTTTTGGCCGAAGATGCGACGTGATGTGGAAAGATTTGTTTCTCGCTGTACCGCCTGTCAAAAAGCTAAGTCACGAATCAACCCCCACGGTTTGTATAGTCCTCTTCCTATTCTCACTGCTCCTTGGGAGGATATTTCGATGGATTTTGTTTTAGGATTGCCTAGAACTAAGAAGGGGACGGACAACGTCTTTGTAGTTGTTGACAGATTCTCCAAAATGGCTCACTTAATTCCTTGTCACAAGAGTGATGATGCGACAAATGTTGCTGATTTGTTCTTTCGTGAAGTTATTCGCCTACATGGCGTGCCAAAAACTATAGTTTCAGATCGTTATACAAAATTTCTTAGCCACTTTTGAAGAACTCTATGGAACAAATTGGGGACCAAGTTGCTTTTCAGCACCACTTGTCATCCCCAAACTGATGGTCAAACTGAGGTAATTAATCAAACCTTATCTGCCATTCTTAGGGCTGTTCTAAAAACAAATCTAATACTTTGGGAAGATTGTTTACCTCATGTTGAGTTTGCCTACAATCGTTCAGTACACTCTGCCACACACATGTGTCCTTTCCAGATTGTTTATGGCTTTATTCCTCCGGCACCAATTGATTTGATATCTATACCACCTTCTGATAAAGCTAATTTTGATGCCGAGAAACGTGCCCAATTCATGCTGAAAATACATGAAGAAACAAAACAGAACATTGCCCGCACAAATGCCAAGAATCAGGTTGCTGGTACTAAAGGAAAAAAGCTCATTACTTTTGAACCTCGTGATTTGGTTTGGGTACACTTAAGGAAGGATCGTTTTCCTAATTTGCGCAAGTCTAAGTTGATGCCTCGTGCTGATGGTCCATTTAGAATATTGCATAAAATTAATGATAATGCCTATAAAGTTGATCTACCTGTAGAATATGGTATTTCTTCTACTTTCAATGTTGCAGATTTGAAGCCATATGTAGGTGAAGAAGAAGAGATTTTGTCGAGGATGATGAGGACATCACACCCATTCCAACCGTTGATGGACCAATCACTCGAGCTCGTGCACGTGAGATCAATTATGTGATTCTGCTTATGAATAAGGGAGAGGACACAAATGCAAGAGGAGTCTTGCAGGAAGATAGCGGGCTCCTAAACAATACCAAGAGGAGTCTTGCAGGAAGATAGCGGGCTCCTAAACAATACCGAATCCGGTATTGTTTAGGAGCCCGCTATCTTCCTGCAAGACTCCTCTTGCATTTGTGTCCTCTCCCTTATTCATAAGCCGAATCACATAATTGATCTTACGTGCAGGAGCTCGAGTGATTGGTCCATCAACGGTTGGAATGGTTGTGATGTCCTCATCACGTGTTAAGGAGGTGGAGATTCAAACTTCGGAGTCTCCGGCTCAAGGCCGGATACTTCTACGTGGGGTTCTCTGGAAAAATTGTACAGAGCCTGAAGTCTCCGGCCCAAGGCCCGACACTTCAGTGAGGGGTCCTCTAGACTCCGTGAAAAATACCTAGAGTCTCCGGCCAGAGGCCGAACACTCCAGCAAGGGGTCCTCTGAAGTCTAGAGAAAAATGCCCGGAGTCTCCCGCATGGGACTCGACACTCCGGCGGGGTGTTCTCTGGAAATGAATTGAATGGGTCGGAGTCTCCGGCACAGGGCCAAACACTCTTGATAGGAGTGTTCTGGAATTATATTTCTGGAGTGTTTTTGAGCATTTGCTTCAGTTATTCTACTTCATTTCCCGTCCCTCTTAATTGTATGACATGCCTAAACTCAAGGATAAAATAAAAACAATAAGAATCTTCGATATGCTCAACTTTAGGCACGTCACTTCTTTTCTCTCTTTTTGAGTCATACAACTCAATAGAACGCGTTAGCTCTTTAGTTACATTGTCATTTATCACCAAAACCCACAAGGGGCCTAGATGCACTAACAGTTAGCGATTGTGATTTAAACGGTATGTCCGAGGGTCATCTGCGAACCAGTCGAGGGTAGGGAAGAGCGGTTCTCGAGATGCGGGGCCCAGAGCCTTAGAGCGAAAAATGAAGAGCGAGGCACGGAGCATGAAAGCAAAAAATGCAGGGGGGCAGGCCGCCACACAATCTATCTGTTAAGTCCCGTCGGCCCAGGGGAACGCACGGGGTTCACGCCTGCGCAGGCTTGGGACTTAACTTCTGGGGGTCGGGCGGACCGACCCTTGGGCCGAAGGCTTCGAAACCTACGCTGCGAGGCCCAGGGTACTTGTCATGAAGGCCGGCAAATTTGTCGCAGAGGCAGGGGTCACAAAGATATCCCTCGGGCAGCTTTTCAGCCGTGCTCTGCCGACTAGATTGAAAAAAGACAACAAAGCTTTGGGACTTGAACTTATTTGATTTTATTATGGATAGAAATGATGCAATTGCTCGATATTCCATGCGTCAGCAAGTTCATTGCTGCTTTTGGTTGCGAACTTGTAGGCATTGGGGCTTAGAACTCGTTTGATGATGTACGACCCCTCCCAGGGTGGTAACAATTTGTGATGTCCGTCCGTAGTCTGGACCCTCTTGAGAACTATGTCTCCTATCCACTGAGCAGGTAGTCGTCACTTGCTCTGATGGTACTTGGCCAATTGGAGAATGGCGACGTCGCGTGCTTCGTCCCATTGATCCAGAGCATCCTACCATGCTGCTTCTGACCTCCCTTCGTCGTAGGCTAGGATCCTAGGGGAGTCATTATCAAGGTCGGTCGGCAGCATGGCTTCTGCCCTGAATGCCATGAAGAAAGGAGTGAACCCAGTTGTTCGGTTAGGTGCTGTGCGCAGGCGCCACAGCGCGGACAGGAGTTCCCAGACCCACCCTCCGGCTGCATGCTCGATGTAGTCATAGAGTCGGGGCTCGAGGCATTGGAGCACCATTCCATTAGCATGCTCAACCTGCCTGTTGGTCCTCAGAAGACCACGGAGGCGAAGTCAATCCAGATGTGGTACTCCTTGCAGAACTTGAGGAATTCTCGACCACCCTGAACCGGCATTTGATGTTGTAGAAGAAGTCAATTGCTCGACCAGCACTGATGCTAGGTACTGACTTGGACTCAATCTACTTGCTGAACTTGTCAACAGCGACGAAGGGTGGGTAAAGTCCTCGGGCACTTTTCGAAAGGGCTCAAGGATGTCGAGGCCCCAAACCGCGAAGGCCATGTGATCAAGATTGTCTCAAGCTCTTGGGCCGGCAAGTGTGTTTGCCGGGTGTAGAACTTGCACCCTCGGCAAGAGCGTACTAATTGCTAGGCATCAAAGACTGCCGTAGGGCAGCAAAGCTCCTGGTGAAAAGCTTTCCTGACCAAGGTCCTTGGGGTAGCATGATGACCACAAATGCCTGAGTGGATGTTGTCGAGTAGCTACCGACCCTCCGGTTGAAGGATGCAGCTCGTGCTTCTTTTGTAGAGTTCATCATCGGCGATGATGTAGTCTTTTGGCACAGCGCGAGATGCACTTGGCTTCATTGGTGTCGGTTGGAAGGGTGCTGTCCGGAAGGAAAGCGAAGATGGGACCCGTCCAAAACAACTGCATAACCTCTGACCCTTGGGCCGGGGTTGCTCGCTGATAGTCGCTTCTGCTTTTGGGTCAACAGCGTCGTCTTTAAGCTTGATGGTCGGCTTGACGAGGACCTCGAGGAATACGTCGTCGGGAACAGGATCTTGCCCTGAGGCCATCTTGGCAAGTGCATCAGCAGCTTCATTGTCGCAGTGTAGAATGTAGTGGAGATTGAGCCCGTCAAACTTGTCTTCAAGCTTGCAAACCTCTTGGTAGTAGGCTTCCATCTTCGAGTCTCAGTTGCTTGATACCTTCATTACCTGATTGACTACGAGCTCGTAGTCGCCCTTGACGTACAACCGCTGCACACCGAGGGTGATGGCCACGCGGAGGTTGTGGAGGAGGGCTTCATACTCGGCAATGTTATCGGAGGCGCGAAAATGAATTTGCAGCCCATACTAATACTTATCGCCCCTCGGAGACAAGAGGATCCCGATAGCCCCCGAGCCCCTTCGCATGCAAGAGCCATCAAAGAACATTGTCCAGTGCTCAAGGTTGGCAGGGGACAGCGCCTCTTGAGCCTCCGTCCACTCGGCGATGAAGTCGGTGAAGGTCTGGAACTTGATAGCTTGACGAGGCACGTAGGTGATGTCGTGGCCCGTGAGCTCATGTGACGATACGAGTAGGAAGCTCTTCACTCCCCGGATGAAGTACCGTAGCTTGCGGCTGGTGATGAGAATGGCGTAGAGAAGTTTCTCCACTTGAGTGTACCGAGTCTTGGCGTCAGCGAGCACTTCATTGATAAAGTAGACGAGCTGTTGGACCTTCAAGGCCTGACCTTCCTTTGAGCGCTCGACGCGACGAGAACTGTACTGACGACCTTCGATGTCGCAGAGATGTAGAGAGCAGAGGCTCACTAGAGGTCGGCAAAATTAGGATCGACGGTGTAGACAGCAGGGTCTTGAGTTGCCCGAATTCTTTCAGGGCCTTGGCGGTCTAGGTGCACGGTTGGATTTGCATAGGAGTCAGCAAAATGGCATAGCCTTCTCATCAAGCCTGGAGATGAAACGGCTGAGTGTCGCTAGGCACCCAGTGAGGTTTTGAACCCCTTTGACATTGTTGATGGACCCGAGGTTTCAGATGGCAGTGATCTTCTCGGGGTTAGCTTCAATGCAAGCTCAGAGATGATGAAAGCGAGCAACTTGCCAGAGGGGACGCCGAAGATGCACTTCTCAGTTTTGAGCTTGACACGGCACCTTCGTGATGTGTACATGGCTCCCGATCTTTAATCAGGTCGTGGTAACTCTCGATTTGGTGGAGATACGACACACAATCGATCTGGCCTCATCGACATGGTTCGAACCCCTCAATCACAGCACCATTTCTCCTCTGATTATCAACCGTGCGCACATGATTGACCTTGCCAAAACGGCTAATCCCATCCTAAAAATCAAAGAACACAAGCAAGAAAAAGGAAGACCACAACTCAATTGCGAAATCTAAATAAAAAGTTGGACAACCAACAAACCGTCAGATGATGAAACTATTTGATAACAGATGAAAACTAATCATAAACCCAACCCTAATGTTGGCGGCTATTGATGATATAGAGTTTTAGGGCGTCCTTAAAGGAAAACCCTAATGCAGGGCAGTTTCTGGATATCCTCTTGTTTTAATGAGTCCTGTTCACTCTTGTCGAATTTGGAGATGAGACCAGTTCCATTGAAAAGTTTATCTTCTTAGCTTTCCAACGATATTTTGAACGTCCAAAATGGATACGTATGCGACCTGGGCATCTGTTTTAGTGCGGACTGCTCCTAGAACCTGGGGGTATCTCAAGTCCGAGTTAGATTGAACCTCCTTTGGGGATCAGCATGCCTTTCTAGTCTTGAGCATCTTCAAGTCCTTCTTCATTCTTCCCTTGAGCCTCTTCAAGGTTCTAATCGTGATAAAATTATTTGGTAGCAATCCATTCTCAAAGGAAGACATGTATTTAGAAACAAGCTCACCTCTAAATTCAATTATTGTGCACGAGCTCTTGTGATTGGACCAACTATAGTAGGTGGAGGAGTGTTGTGTGTCTCCAATGATGAGATATCCTTATCACTTTGAAAGTTGGCGAATGTATCCTCGAGATATCTGATGAGGTCGGGGGCTTGCCCAGACTTGATGACGAGGTCGTCGATGTAGACTTTGAGGTTTCGACAAGTCTGGTCGTGAAAAGACTTCTGCATGTAGCGCTATTGCGTGACACCAACGTTTTTGAGCCCGAATGACATAGTGATGTAACAAAAGAGCTAAACGATGTAATGAAAGACGTGGCTGGCTATTCTGAGCCGTGCATAGAGATCTGATAGTACCCAAAGTACGCATCGAGAAAACTAAGGGTTTCACAGCCGACTGTCAAATCGAACACTTGGTCTATGCGCGATAAAGAAAACTGATCCTTCGAGCACTCTTTGTCGAGACCGGTATAGTCAACACACATCCTTCATTTTCTATTCTTTTTCTTAACCATTACAGGATTTGCAAGCCACGCAGGGTGGTAGACCTCCTTGATGAACTTGGCTTCCAGCAACTTGGCAATTTCTTCTCTGATGGCCAAGAGCTTTTCGTCATCGAAGCGTTGGAGCTGTTGCTTCACCGATTGAGACCCAAGGATGATGTTACGGGTGTGCTCGGCAACCTCCTCCGGGATGCCTGGCATATCAGAGGGTGCCCAGGCGAAGATGTCTTAATTTTGAATGGGAAAGTTGACGAGCTCGCTTTCCTATTTGTCGAAGAGCGGTGTCCCGACCCTAGCCTTCTTGGTCAAGTCAGAGGAGTTGAGTTCGATTTCCTTGGAGTCGTTGGAGGGTTCGAAGGATGTAGAGGTTGGAGACTTGGAGTCAAGGGTCTGGTCCAAACCCTTGNNNTGGTCTTGCAGATCTCCACGAGCTTAGCCGACCCAGAGAGGGCGATGGCCAGCTCAAAACTTTCTTATTCACAGGTGAGTGCATGTTGGAAGCACGACGCCACGTTGATGACGCCTTTGGGCCCCGGAATCTTCAGCTTGAGGTAGATTTAGTTGGGGACGGCCATGAACTTGGTGTAGCAGGCTCGACCGAGGATGGCGTGGTACATGCAGATGAAGTTGACCACTTCGAAGGTGAGTTTCTCGTTTCTGAAGTTGTTGCGGTCGCCGAAGGTAACTGGGAAGTTGATCTGGCCCAGAGGTACTACGTGATCCCTGGCATGACTCTATGGAATGGAGGGTGGGTTGGTCAGATATCCGACCTTGAGAGCTTCATGACTTTGAAGGTGTCGACATAAAGGATGTGGAGGGTGCTGCCGCCATCCACGAAGACTTTGGTGAGGCGTGTGGTGCCGATGATCGGGTCGAGCACGAGCGAAAGGTGCCATAGCTGCGGTACGTGGTCAGAGTGGTCAGATCGGTCGAAGGTGATGACAGACTCCGACCACTTTAGGTAGATTGGGATGGCAGGGTCGACGACGTGGACTTCTCGCCAGGTCAGCTTTTGGCGGCACCGAGGCTCGTAGGCCGCTGGTCCACCGAAAATCAAGAGGCAGTCCTTTGGCTTGGGGAAGACTGGGTCAGCGTCCTCCTCGTCACAGGAGGGACGGGACGCAGAGGTCTTCGAGGGTCGGATCAGAGATTGCCTTTCAAGAACCACTTCATCAAATGGCAGTCCTTTTACAGATGATTGACGGGAGTAAAATGATTTGGGCAAGGCTTGTCAAGAAGCTTCTCGTAGTAGTGTTGTCGTGGACGGACAGTGTCTTCGCTTGAGGTCGGGGCAGTCGGTCGGTGATGCCCACGAAGTCGTTGCAATGCTGCTTGTTCTCCTTCGGCCTCTTGCTGCTTGAGCCGCCCCTAGAGCCGTCGTCACGATGGTTGGAGCAGCTGTCAAACTTGGACTTCTCCTTGTCCTTGCCCCGATCCTTGTTGAAGTTGGCTTGGACAACATCCTCCCCTGTGGCGAAGGTGGTGGCGATGTCAAGGAGGTCATGGGCTGTACGAGAGTTTTTACACTCGAGCTTGTAGCCGAGCGCCTTGGAGGTTGTGTCGTAGGTGAATGCATTGATAACGTCAGTGTCTCTTACGTCAGGGAGCTCGCTGCGTTTGCACGAGAAGCACTGGATGTAGTCTCAGAACGATTCACGAAACTTCTGCTTGCAGTTTTTGAGATCCCAGGAGTTACCTGGACGAGTGTACGTCCCCTGGAAATTGCTAATGTAGATTCGCTGGAGATTGGACCAGTTGGGGATGCAGCCGGCCGGCAGGTGCTTGAGCCACCCCCTGGCCAACTCGCCCGAGAAGAGTGATAGGTACTGGATGGCGAATATATCGTCTGCCCCCCCCCCCCCCCCCC
>BCLF01000074.1:1094282-1112059 GCA_001602275.1 Zoysia japonica | reverse complement strand
CTGGTATCGATGGTCTAGTGGGTGTCGCGGTTTTGTCCGAGGCGTTGGCGAACAGACAGGGCCACTGGTGGTGGGTCCCGCGTCTTGGTCCGGCCACTGCGGCTGCCACGGGATGGGTTGCGTTGCTCGAAGCGTCGCCGCTGGCTGCTGCATACCTAAGACTGTTGCTGTTGTTGAAGCGCACCGTGGAGGAAGATGCGTAGAGGGTTGTGAGTTTCTTGGAGCATGGGGTTATCCGGCGTGACGGCTTCATCGAGGACGAAAGCTGCTGCCGCCACGTTCTCGATCCGGTGGGCAAAGAGAGGCATCCCGGCCGCCATGATCTGCTCATAGGTGGTACACGCGTGGGCACGGACGCCGTTACTCGCTACGGCCAGGGTTATCGACCCCCGCGGTGATGGCTTTGCATACAGACTTGATGATGGTGGGCCGCACACTTCCTGCGCATGACCTAAAGATGAATCTCGCCGCCTTGGTCGGCTACGAAATCCAGGCTCCTGAAGCAGAGAGCCTGGCAGATGGTGAAAACGGAAATGCACAACGACCGGTCGTCTCAAGCGACAACGATCATGAAGCTCCCAAAGCACAAATGTGAGACCAAAGCCTCTCCCACCAAGGTGAAGATCGAAGCCATCAACAAATGAAGCGATGCACATAACAAGAAACCGCCTTCCAAGTGCGCCAACTGTCAGTGTTTCGTTCACTGGCACAATAGAATTTACGTATTTGGAGAGGGATTCGTGCGCCCTTCTTGCCGATATGGCCTAGTCTATGAAAGACTCAGAAGTTGGACCTGGTTCGGGCCACCACAGAGGTGCAATACCCTATAACCTGAGGAGAGAGTCGATTGTCTAAGCTCGAAAAGGGTTTACAATGGCGGTAGAGTCCCTGTGCGAGCAAGAATCCTAGAACGCGAGCATGGAGAGTGTGTATTCTATGTTGATATATCATCTAAGGTCCCCGACGCCCCATTATATAAGGGTCGGGCCGAGGTTACAAGGCTTAGAGCCTACGAAACTAAGCGGACCCCTGATGGACGGGGCCGCGAGCATGTCGAGGTTTATTCTCTGGCGTCCCTTGGTGCCAGATCATCTTGTGGGTGTCCTTTGTCCGTCCTTTTGTCAAGTACTGGGGGACAAAAGTCGCTTTATCGCCTACTACACAGTGTCAAGAATCTCTGTGCCTGTCGGGGGTTGGTCGATGAGGCAGTGGCCGACCATCAGAGGTCGAACTCGTAAGGCGGTTCCTCGACTAATTGTTGATCGGGTTTTATCATCATCCGGCCTCGACCCTAGGTTGGTCATGCTGGTATCTTCGGGCGAATCTGACCATTGGGGGCCTGATGGTGTTTTCGGGTAATCTCGACCCTCAGGGGTTGGGTTTGCTTTTTGGGGCTTCAATCGTGATGAGGTCCTTTGCAGGCCGTGATTCGGCCCATGGGCCGTACTTCGTAGTTGGGCTTTCATATTTACCCTGACGTATCCCGTCAAGTTTTTTTCATAAAATATATTATATAATCTACCTCCGTATTCTAGATTAAAATCATGATAATTACTGAGGTATTTCACTCCTGTAAAAAATTATGGGAACAAAATAATTTTGTTCAGTAAAAAATTGGAGCTCTAATAAAAATTGTATCCTAATGATGTATCATAAATTCGTGGAAGGGCCACAAATTGGAACCGGTGGTGAATAAAAAAATAGAAATTTTGGGTGCGAATAAAGGAAAAGTATAAGTTTCAATGATGGATAAGGAATTTTTTTTGTCGAGTGTTCTCCTCAGGCAACATATGCTGCCTTATGAGTAGGCCACATTCCAGGTTGTCACCTTTCTACAGTTATTTTATGGGTTTGTTGTGGTTGATTATTGCTACCAGTCACTAATTGTCGGGATCATGTACCCCGGGTACCTATGGACCCGGAGTGAATACGACGACCCAGCCATGGTCTACAGCCCATGGACTAATCCACAGCCCAAGGAGGACTTCTTCGCATCAAGCCATTGGAGAACATCCCGACCCCCAAGGGATGGAGCCACGCGAGTGCAACAGCCCAACCACCGTAGGGTCGGGGACAATGACGACAAGGTTCAATCAGCCAACGGCTAGAAGCCAACACTCTCGCCCGACCCCTAGGGGTCGGTCACTGCCTTAATGATCAACTTCTAACAAGCACAGAGATATCTGACAACGTACAGCAAGAGGTAAAGCAATCCTGCCGGAGGTAAATCATTCCAGAAGGAGGTAAAGCATTCAGATGATCGGTAAAGCATTTTGACAGGCGGTAAAGCAAAGCGGAAAAGTGTCCTTTGTCCCCTACAACTAGACAAAGGATGTTCGAAGGACACCGACGGCCTGCTCCGACGTTAGCGGGCGCTAGAGGATCAACTTCGACGATGACTGCGACCCCACCCGTCAGAGGGCCGCTAGGTTCCGTAAGCGCCAAGTTTGTAACCTCGGTCTGACCCTATATAAAGCGGTACCGGGGACCTTAGACGATAAGTTCGATCAATCCACTCTGACCAAATCCACATACGCGTCCTACGGTTCTTGCTCGAGCCAAGGCCCTTCCGCCATTGTACTCATGTTCTTGAGTTCATACGATCCACCCACTCTCCCTGGACGTAGGGTATTACGCCTCACCGGCGGCCCGAACCAGGCTAAACCTCTGAGTCTTTCGTAGATTAGGCCACCTCGAATACGAAGACCGCACTATATCTCTCTCTGATTATATAAATTCTATTGTGCCGGTGGTCAGAACACCGACAGTTGGCGCGCTAGGAAAGGGGTTTCTGTGGTGCGCATTCGCTAAGCTTTTCGATGGCTTCGATTTTCACTTTGGTGAGAGAAACTTTTATCTCTCACCTTCGTTTTGGGAGTTTTGCGGTGGCCATCACTCGTGATGGTTGATCGCGGAGCGTCCTCGTCTTCGCTGCTGGCCAGGCCTTCCACTTTGGAAGCCTAGACTTCATCGTCGACAATGATGACGAGCTTCATCTTCAGGCCCCGTCGTCAGGCTCACACTGTGCTGGGTCACGACCCGATGCGGGAGTGCTTCATGCTGCAGGCTCCCAAGGCCGCGGAGGAGAGAACTCCCGGCAAGACTCCCGATGGTGACGCTTCTTCGCATTGCCGCGCGCTCTCCATCATCGAGGAAGCCCTCTGGCGAAAAACTATCGCCGGAGACAACACTTCGGGCAAGGGTCCTGCCGCGACGAGCACAGGTGCCTGAGCCCGGGCTCAGTCCACTTATCAGCAGATCATGGACGGCGACATGCTCGTCTTCGACACGCAGTACAAGAACCTGGCGGCGGCGGCCTACATTCTTCACGAGTCCTCAACGCCTGACAAATCCATGCTCTAGAAGACCTACGATCTTATACGCGTCTTGATAGTACTTGAGTGCCCAATCTTTCGGTGAGGTGATAAATATCGATTTGGTGGAGTCGACCCTCACGATCCGACTACAAACGAACAGGTCGTGTGCGCCTAAGCAATCGCAGAACGAACTCCGAATGATTATTGACCTCGCCGAAACAGCAAGATTAACCTGATCACGAAGATCAATTCCTGCAACTAATCGAAGAATAAGCAAGAACAAGATGTGGTAAACCAGAAATCTTTTCAAATGTGGGGTTCTCAAATGGCTGTCTAACAGGTGGTTGTTGGACACAACTGAAGATCAGAAAAGTTTGCAAAGAGCTAAACTATAACGAAAGAAAACTCGAGTGATCTTGGTGGCGGCTAGGACCTTTCAATAGGGTGGAGAACGAACAGGGGGTGCTGGGGTCGTCCTCAAACCTTAGGACGCGACCCTAATGGGCTCAACTTGATACATGGGCCAACGGCCCAAGTTGGGGTGACGCAGCACCTTCTGTATAAAAATGACGATTAGTGCTGACTCCGACATGATATGAAGGTGAGGTTGGATCCATTCAAAAGTAGACTTCGTGAGCTTTCCAGAATATACTTACACACTCAAAATGGATTCTATATGATGTCGTGTTTTTCGTTGCAAGTTTGTACTGTTTTACAGTCCGAATCCACCATGTGTGAATAATTTCATTGAAGTCCTCATCAGAGGATATGATGTCCACATCACATCTACCTCGACAGCATGCTTCAACAACCTGAACCATCGCTTCGACCGCAACACTCTAAGGTTCATATAGCTCTCAACGACCGCGCACAGAATAACGAAGTCTGCCCGTGATAGCCGCGGCGGTTAGACCGAGGAACAAGATCCTCTACCACTGACTGGCTTCGTTCGCCAGCGCCTCAGGGAGCATCGCAACCTCCACCATAGTATCGACGCGAGAAGACAAGCCAGGAAGCATTACGCCGAGTCCAGGTGGGAACGAACTCCCGACTGCCGCGATCGTCGACGCAGCTACGACCACATCTGGAGCCTCAGCCTAGACGAGGTCGAGCCCTGGGCGTTCGGGACCCAGATCCGAAGAGCCACATTCTCACAGAGAATCTGTGCTCCAACCAACATCATCAAGTATACTAGTGAGACCAACCCTGACCATTGGCTCAAAGATTATCGCCTTCAGAGCCGGGGGTGTGGACGACCTGTTCGTCCTCCAGTACCTGCCACTCTTCCTCTCCGACTTGGCCAGGGGGTGGCTCGAGCACCTTCACATGGGCTGCATCCACGACTGGGCCGACCTCCGCTGCATCTTCGTCGGCAACTTTTAGGAGACCTATACGCGCCTGAGGAACTCCTGGGATCTGAAATACAGCAAGCAGCAGTTCGGCGAATCGCTCCGCGATTACATTCAGCGTTTTCCGCGCAAGCGGAATGAGCTGCCCGCCCGACGTAAGCGACACCAAAGTCATCAACGCCTTCACCTATGGCACAATATCCAAGGAAGCTGTGGTGCAAAAACCCTCGGACGGCACGCGCTCTTCTCGACATCGCCACCACATTTGCCACTGGGGAGGAGGCTGTCAGAGCCAGCTTTGACCAAGATCAGCCCAAGGACAAGGAGAAGTCCAAGTCTGACCACAAGACCGACAACTGCTCTGACTGACGCTCTGACCATAGGGATGACCGGTTCAGGGGGCGGCTCGAACAGCAATAAACACAAGAACAACTGTCGGCAAGACGACGAGTTCGTGGGCATCACCGCGTGACAGCCCCAACCGAGACCAAGGAAGCCAGCCGACCACAACATCCACTTCGAGAAGATGCTCGACAAGCCCTACACCAACCACTCTACCCCCGTCAAGCACACCCTTCGAGATTGCCGCTTGATGCAGATGTTCTCCAAAGCTAACTTTCGACCCGACTTCCGTCAACCTTCGCATCCCAACCCTCCTGCGAAAGAAGCCAAGGGCAACACCAACAATGCCTTCCTCGAGCCGGAGGCTTGCTTGATGATCTTCGGTGGGCCAGTGGCATATGAGTAACGGCGCCACCAGAAGCAGACCTGGCAGGAGGTCACCATCGCCGACCCCACCGTTCCTACCTCCCTCAAGTGGTCGGAAGCCCCGTTCAACTTCGACAGATCCGACCACCTAGACTACATACCCGAGCTGGGGCACGTGCCTCTGTTGCTCAATTCGATCATCGGCACCACGCGCTTGACCAAGGTCTTCATAGACGGCAGCAGCGCCCTCAACATCCTCTACATCGATACCATCAAGGCTACGAAGCTCTTAGTGTCCGACCTCCGCCCGAGCCACGCTTTGTTCCACAACGTCATCCCCGAGGGTAGCGCAGTGTCCCTGGGTCAGATCACCCTGCCGATCACTTTCGACGACTGCGACAACTTCTGGACCGAGAAGCTCTCCTTCGAGGTGGTCGATTTCTCTGGCAGCTACCACGCCATTCTCGGCCGGCCCTACTACGCCAAGTTAATCGCCGTCCCCAACTAGGTCTACCTCAAGCTCAAGATGCCAGGGCCCAAGGGCGTTTTCATTGTGGTGTCCCGCTTCTAGCACACGCTCGCCCACGAGCAGAAAAGCTTTGAGCTGGCCGTCGTCCTCGTAGGGTCGGCCCAGCTCGAAGTGATTCGCAAGACCAAGAACTAGGCCCTGACCCTCGACTCCAAGCCTTCAACCTCTGCATCGTTCGAGCCGGCGAAAGACTCCAAGGAGATCATCGTCGATAATGCTGACCCGACCAAGAAGACAAGGATCGGGACAACACTCTCTGACAAATAGGAAAGCGCGCTCAACGACTTCTTCGTCTAGAATCGGGACGTCTTCGCCTGGCCACCCTTTGATATGCCGGGCATCCTGAAGGAGGTGGCCGAGCGCTCTAGAAACATTATTCCCAGGTCCCGACCAGAGAATCAATGACTCCGACGCTTTGACGACGAGAAGCGCTGGGCCATTGGAGAGGAGACCATCGAGTTGCTAGACGCTATGTTCATCTAAGAGGTCTACCACACCAAGTGCCTGGCCAATCCTGTACTGGTTAAGAAGATAATGGGAAACAGAGGATCTGCATTGAATACACGAGTCTCAACAAAGCACGCCCAAAGGATCCGTTTCCATTGCCGCGCATAGATCAGGTGGTCGACTCCACCGCCGGCTGCAAAACCCTCAGTTTTCTCGATACGTACTCTGAGAACCATCAGATCTGTATGCGTGGTCCCAACCAGCCGATTATGTCCATCACATCGTTCGGCTCGTTTTGCTACGTTACCATGCCGTTCAGGCTCATGAATGCTGGCGCCACAAATCAGCGTTGCATGCAGAAGTGCTTCCACGACCAACTGGGTCGGAACCTAGAGGTCTACGTCGACGATATCGTCATCAAGACTCGTCAAGCTGCCGACCTCATTGAAGATCTAGAGGAAACATTCGCAAACCCGAAGGTATTGCATCAAGCACACCCCGAGAAGTGCGTCTTCGGTGTTTCCTCTGGCAAGCTCCTCGAGTTTGTCATCTTCGAGCGTGGCATCGAAGCCAACCCAGAGAAGATCATCGCCATCCGCAACATCGGGCCCATCAACAATGTCAGAAGCTCACTGGGTGCCTGGCAGCGCTCAGCCGTTTCATCTCCCGACATGGCAAGAAGGCTATGCCTTTCTACTGACCCCTACGAAAGTTTGACTGCTTCACCTAGACCGTCGAGGCTCAGGAGGCGTTCGAGCAACTCAAGACCCTACTGTCAACTCCGCCAGTCCTAACTTCGCCGACCTCCTGTGAGTCATTGCTCCTCTACATTTCTGTACCTACGAATGTCATCAGCACCATCCTTGTCATCGAGCGGTCGGAGGAGGGTCGAGCCTTGAAGGTCCAACGGCCCGTCTACTTCATCTGCGAGGTGCTAGCCGATGTCAAGACTCGGTACACCCAAGTGGAGAAGCTACTCTATGCTGCCCTCATCACCAGCCGCAAGCTCCGCCACTACGTCGATAGCCACTCCATTCGGGTGGTGACAAGTTTCCCATTCGAAGAGATCATCAACGGCAAGGATGTGGTCGGGCGCATTGCCACGTGGGCAATGGAGCTCATGGGCCACGACATCACCTACGTACCTCGGCAAGCCATCAAGTCCCAGACCCTCACCAACTTCATCGCTGAGTGGACCAAGGCGCAGGAACCGCCGACCCCCATCGATTTCGAGCACTGGACGATGTTCTTCGACAGCTCTTGCCGATTGAAGGGCTCGGGGGCTGGCGTCGTCTAAATCTCTCCGAAAGGGGACAAGTTTTGGTACATTTTACAAATCCATTTCCCCACCTTCAACATTGCCGCCGAGTATGAAGCTTTGCTCCATGGTCTCCAAATGGCCAACACCCTCGGCGTCCGATGGATCTACGTCAAAGGTGACTCCGAGCTCGTCATTAATCAAGACATGAAGATATACAAGCTGTCGGGATCCAAAGATGGAGACCTACTGTCAAGAAGTTCACAAGCTCGAAGAGAAGTTCGACGGGCTTGAGCTCCACCACGTCCGTGTTGTGGGGCCTAGGAACAACCCACAACAGAACTACGAGGTTTACCCCTTTCTTCATGACATTTGGAGCCGAGGCTGTGCTGCTGACGGACCTTGATTACGACTCCCCGAGGGTTTGGGCCTACGACAAAGAAAGGTCAGAAGCGGCGAGGCAGGATGCCTTGGATCAACTGGACGAAGCACACGACGTTGCCATCCAACGGTCGATGAAGTACCAGCAGAACCTACGATGACTACACACTCGGCGCGTCAAGGGTTGGGCCTTCAACATTGGAGATCTTGTACACAAGAGCATCCAGATCACGGCCGACCACCACAAGCTGTCTCCCCCATAGGAAGGGCCTTATGTAATCAAGTGAGTCTTAAGTCTAGACGCCTACAAGCTGGCGGCTGAGGGTGGCAGGGACCTGGCCCATGCCTGAAACATCGAGAATTTACGTCAATTATACGCATAATAAATCAGCTAACTTTTTTATGCATCTCTTGTTTCCCTTACTGTTTTTGGCAACGAAGCACAGCGACTCGACCCCCCTTCACTGCTCGAGGGGCTATTCTCAGTGTCCCCACTTGAGGGTCGAAACGTCCGACCCCTTTGCGTTTTGTTTTGAGGACCCGTGCCTCGATTCTTCGCCCTAAGGTTTCGTGCCTTAGTCTTCTGCATTAAGGCTCCGCTCCTCTTTTTGTTTCCTCGGGGCCCGAACCCTCGACCCGCGCCGAGGTTCATGATTGACCCTTGAATATGCTAAGTAATCGCAAGCACTCTCGTTTAAGTTTTTCTCGTGGCTAACAATTGATGACCCAGCGTTGGTGACGCTCTACGGCTGTATCGATCCCGACACTTTGACCCTACGAGCTATACCTGACCCTGTCGCTCGATCGATGCCCAAGAACCCAAAAAACGTTAAGTGCAAGACATTTGAAACACAAAAAAGGGTCCGAAAGCTTATTTACACAACATCCACAGTGTTCATTACATGATCAGATACAAAAAACTACTACTAAATTCCTACATGTAACAAAGTGCGCCGCTTCACGTGGGCTAGATGCCCGAACCGCTCCCGAAGAAGCTCTGACCTATTGAAGTCGGCAATAATCTCCCATGCCGAAGGCTGCATCTTGGACTCCAACGCCCTCATCTGCTCTTCCGACAATTCAACGGCAAACCATTTAATGATACGGCCGAAGTCAGAGTCTGGGTAGTGGGACCGGGTCAGCGCCAGAGCCAATGAGGCCCCATCCTCGAGCGTCCTCATCACCTCGGTGGCGATGTGCCCTGGGAGCTGCCGCATCAAGTGCACCACGTACTCCACCGTGAGGGAGTCTTTGTGCACGCCAGTGAAGAGTTGATGGATCAAGCGTCGGCCTGCAGCCCGCTGCGCCTGGAACTGGCCAACCGCATCTACAACAAGCACATCGGTCAGGGAACTGACCCCCGCGACACTTGAACAAACGGGAAGGTAAAAACACTTACCATCACGCTCCTTCTCGGTGGCCTCAACAGCGGCCCTGGCCTCTGCCAGCTCGGCCTAGAGCTGGGCAATCTTCTCCTCGCCGGCCAGCCGCGCAGCCTTGACCTCGAAGGCGGCCTACTACGTCGCCTGCAGCTCTTCCATGAGCCGCCCGACCTCCACCTCGACAGCAACCCGCTCTGAGTCGATCGGGTCCCACTGCTCGAAGGCGCGGCCACACGCCTCCTCGGCCCTCTTGGCGGTGCTCTCAGTGCTCTTGCGGGCCCTGACAGCATGAGCTCGGAGGTCGTTGAGGCGTTGCACCTCCGCGGCGTGCTGGGTCGCCTGCTTCAAGAGCTCTGAGCAAAGGACAAACCTCTTATCAGAACCCGACGTTAAAACAGTAAAAACCAAAAGGTATGAGCTAACTTACGTACGATTGTCTCCTTCTCGTCGGCGAGATCGGAGGACAGCCTCCTGTTCTCGGACCGCGCCGACACAGCCTCCATCCGGACTAGGTTGGCCTCCCCGAGAGCGATGCGGCTCAACTCTCGGGTGGCGTTGATCTGGTGGTGGAGCTGGATCGCGGCGTCCCTCGACGCGTCACGACAGGCCCTCGCCTGCTCCAGTTCCTGTCGGAGAGTGTCAACCTCGACCTGCATGGCATAGCCGCGAGGCGGCTGGCCCACCGCCCTGGCAAGATTCGCCTGCAAACGACACAACTCAACATCACAACAAACAGGTTTGACTAAAAAACCCTAAGTGTTCAAAAAGCTTACCCGACACTCCAGCAGGTACGGGACGTCGAAGTGCTCTCGGCACTCGTCCATGTCACCGAGCAGCTGGTGAAGGCCAGAAGACACCATGTAGTTGAGGCGGCGAATTCAGGCCATCTAGTTATCGTAGACCGCCCCCCAGGCCTCGGCCATGGCCTCGGGCTGGAGATCGCCCCTCTCCCCCAACCCTCGCACGCCTGTGGTCGAGGGGCCGGACGCCATCACAGCGGACGATGGCGTCGTCAGCATCATAGCCAACTCAGTCCCGCCTCCTTCCCAAGCCTCCTCCGTGACCTCGGTCGTGCCGGCCGGGATCGCTACCGTCGACGGCCCATCGACATCCTCCATAGCTGGCTCATCCATGCTCACAGCCGGATCGGCCGAAGGAGTGCCACTTTCCGGCGGCCACCTCGCTCAGCTCCCCCGCGCCCTCGGAGGCGGCGGACAAGGCCTGCCGGCTCTTCGTGGACGGAGGGCGAAGGCGTCTCCCTCGGCCCCTCAACGTGAATGGCCGGTGACGGCACAGGCTCGACCTCGACCTCTATCAGCTCAACTTCCCCACGATACCAACAGCCAGAGGGGAAGCCTCTCTCTCCTCTTCAGCGGCTACCTCCTCTTGGACTTCATCGGTAGCAATCAGGGGAGACGGCAGCAGCATCACATTGCTGGCCCCTGGGCAGGTGGTCGACGGAACTTGAACCGAAGACGTCAGGGACGGCATCACCACACGCGCCACAGTCTTGGCGCCAGCCTGGTTTCTTCTCCAGTGACCCCGGACGTCGATGTCGTGACGACCACGACGGGGCGCAGGGCGACGACCGACGACGAAGGCCTGCGAAGCCTCAGAACAGGTCAGGCACAAACTAAGCCAAATGAAACTTACGACTAAATTGAGATGCAGGAACTTGCGCCTTCGACTGGAGTGTCAGGATCCTGCAAACCCAGTGCAGCGCCAGTTGGCCTGCGCCCAGGGGCTGGACCATTTCCGTCTCCGCTACTTGGATCTTGGCGGCGGCGGATAGAGCCCCGGAGTTGACCTCAACGCCCTCCGAGCCCTCGGTTCTTCTCCTCTTGGATGAGGCAAGATCACGTCCTCAGACGACGTCGAGCTTCCAATGTCGACAGGGACCACTGTCTGCGATCCGGTGGCCCCAGAGCTCGGGGTCGGGATCCTTGACCTCGCGATTCTTGGTGGTCGATTGCCAGCCGACCCTCGAGTCGGTGCGGCAGCAGCCTGGCCGCCGGCGGGCAATGTACTCGAACCCCCGTTACGCCGTTTCTTAATGCCTTTCTTCTTCTTCTTGGTCGGGGACGCGCCCGTTGTGCTCGTCTCGACCACGTCTGCGGGGACCGACCCCGAGGTGAGCACAGTCTTCGACAACCCTACGACGACAACAACGGCTAAGTCTACGACTCCTACCTACGACCAACGCAAGCTACCCTATGAATTCGAATAACAAGGATGATGGGGGGCCGACTTACCAGGGTCCGACGATTTTTGTCCAGAGGCAGCGGCCCCTTGGTCACCTCATCTGCGACCTCCCCCTCGAGCAATCTGGCAACCCCGCTGAGAACTTATTTGTTCTCTAGCCCCGTCCCGACCACCTCCCGAGTGACGTCGTCTTTCCCTTCGTAGTCATTCATGGGGTGGATCCGAAGGCGAAGCGGCTGACAGCGGCGCCGCATGAATGTGGCGATGACAGCGGCGTCGCAGGAATGTGGCGATGACAGCGACGCCGTTCAGCCCCGCATCCCGCAGTTGCTCAACGACTCTTTCTCTTCAGCCGACAGATTCTCCTTCCACGCGTTGGTAACTTCGACCAACGCATTGCGAAAGGCCGAGAGCCCGAGGGTGGCATTCTTGATGTAGAACCACCCATCGTGCCAGCCCTTCAGCGATTTCCTTCGCTTCAAAGCTCCAGAGCATGATCACGGCGTCGCCAACCCGCCGAGCCGCGCCGGCCTCTAGCTACTGGCTGACATGGAAGAAATAGCGCCAGAGCTTGAGACTCGACTCAATCCCAAGTTCCCGCCTCGCAAAGCATGACGAAGACCGCGATCTAGAGGATGCCGTTGGTGTTGAGGTGCTGGAGGCACACGCCATAGTGGATGAGCAGCGTGCGGAAAAAGAGCGTGGTTGGCAGCGCCAGTCCGCGCTCATGGAAGGCGAGGAAGCCGACGATCTGTCCCTCCGCCGGCGTCGGCACCCCCTGGTTCTCCGCCGCCTCCCATTCTTCGGCCTCCTTCGTGGGCAGCAAGCCGGCCTTCTAGTATGACTCAGAGCACCTCCTCCGAAATGACGGACTTCTTCCAAGCAGCATCCAAGGTGACGGCGACGAGGACGGTGATGACGACGGCGATGAAGACGAGGACGATCACGGCGGCCGCTGGAGCGAGCGCGGCGGTGACGAAGATGGCAGCAACGAGCCTAAGCGCAAGAGCGAGCGGAGGCGAGGAATCATGAAGACGAAGATAGCGAGTGGGCATTCAAAATCCCTGGCACCCCCTTTTTAAAGAAGATCAGGGGGTGAATGTTTCTCACCCTCACGACTCACGACGCGACAGCGCAGAAACTGCGCCATTATGGGTGCGCACAGCAATGTGCACCCAAAATGCCGGCACCCCGCCCATTGACAAATGGGACCGAGCGTCACCTCGCCACCTCCGCCGTGAAGGAGGTGACGTGTGCCTGTCTGACACGCCAGTAAATGGCTGACAGGCAGCAGTTGATGGGATGCGCACGCACGAACCGTTGCATTCCCATGGCCGTCCGATCGGCACCATCCAACCGTCCTGATCTCCCGACTATTACAATTCCCAAACATGTTATCCGTCGTCCACATGGAGACGGCGGAACCTCACGATCATCGAAGCCTTTACCGGCATCCGTTACTAACGTCGTGAGACCGAACCTCACGGATCCAGGTAGACGAGGGTCGGACGCCAAGTTGATTGGCCCGACACTTGACTGGGGCACTGATCATGGGAAATAGCTGGCTTGTCTGGCCTGACCTAGGCGCGATGCCGATCATGAGACAAGGCCGACCCGAATGGCTCAATCTAGGTATCCATCTCAATACTCAACCGACGACAAAAATCTGAATGGTCGGATACTTTCATTTGGAAGACTAAACCCCCGACCAACCCTTCGGCTCGCCTAAGGGCTCGGAGGCCACGCCCTACGGGTGTGCTCACGTGCCCCCGTAGGATTTCTACGCAAGGAAGACGAAGATTCAACCCCCGATCGACCCGTCGGCTCGCCTAGGGGCTTGGGGCTACGCCCTACGGGCGTGCTCATGCGCCCCGTAGGGTCAGGCATCGATGACCGTCAAAGATCAGCCTAGCGCCGCCTCAACGAAGACTTGCAAATAGCGGAGGACTCGGGGCTACTGTCAGGATCATGTACCCCGGTACGTATGGACCCGGAGTGAATACGAAGACCCAGCCATGGGTTACGGCCCATAGACCATTCTACAACCCAAGGAGGACTTCATCGCATCAAGCCATTGGAGAACATCTCGATCCCCAAGGGTCGGAGCCACGCGAGCATAGCAGCCCGACCACCGTAGGGTCAGGGACACATGACGATAGGGTTCAATCAGCCAACGGCTAGAAGCCAACACTCCCGTGTGACCCCCAAGGGTCGGCCACCTCCTTAACGTTCAACTTTTGACAAGCACAGAGATTTCTGACAACGTATAGCAGGTGGTTGTCCGAGGTAAAGCATTCTAGAAGAATGTATAGCATCCAGACGATGGGTAAAGCATTCCGGCTGGCGGTAAAGCGAAGCAAAAAAATGTCCTGTGTCCCCTACGACTAGACAAAGGACGTTCGATGGACACCAACAACCTGCTCCGACGCCAGCGGGCGCCAGAGGATCAACTTCGGCGACGGCTGCAACCCCACCCATCAGAGGGTCGCTAGGTTCCGTAGACGCTAAGTTTGTAACCCCGGTTCGACCCCTATATAAAGGGGTATCGGGGGCCATAGACAATAAGTTGATCAATCCACTATAACCACATCCACATACGCGTGCTAGGGTTTTTGCTCGAGTCAATGCCCTTCTGTCATTGTACTCGTGTTCTTGAATTCATACTATCCACCCACTCTCCCTGGAGTTAGGGTATTACGCCTCACTGGCGGCCTAAATCAGGCTAAACCTCTGAGTCTTTCGTAGATTAGGCCACCTCGAATACAAAAAGCGCACCGTATCTCCCTCTGATTACGTAAATTCTACTGTGCCGGTGGTCAGAATACCGACACCAATGTACTATAGTAATTTAGCGGAGTCGGCCCTTACTTTGCTGGCTACTACAGGTCCATTGCCTTGGTTTCGATTATGTCTTCGATCTGTCTTCGTGTTTAGATTGTGATACTTGTTAGTTTCCTATTTGAATGTTCCTGGATTTTTCACCACTTTCCCCGTTGTTTTCCTTACCACACTCTAATTATATGTTCCATTTGTACATATCTGTGTTTCATTTCAGTGACGGTCCGTTACGACCTTTCTCTTGTACTCTTTCATGTTGTCACGTATTCTGTGCCTATTTTCTTTCTGCTAGTTGTACTAAGACGAATGAGTGAATGACCTCCATGGTTATTTCGACTAGGCATCTATTTATAGATTGACTGTCTTATGTGTTTTGTTCTTCTTTGTCGTCAGTCTTGCTGTGTCGTTGATTGAAGATCCTATGTGCGCTGATGCCTTGCAAGAGGAAAAGTATGTTCTATGCGTTGTCAAGAAAAAATAATTTTGGTCCAACCTAGGGCTGCGTTGTTACTCCCACGTTCACGAACTTTAATCCGAAGTACGTTGATTTTTTTTTTAGAAAAAAAGGTAACTTCGTTGTTCTTTTTGTGAATGTACGGTGTCTTACGTTCTTGTTTTAAAACCTTCTTTTCTTTGGTGCTGTGTGTTTCAGAGACGTACCCGTACAGATAAGCATAAAAGTGGTTCCCAAACACTGCCGTGCTGTCCTCTTGTTTTCTAAGACGAGTGGTGCTGCCTCACATTCCTGACTAGTGTCACGGGCTGAGTACTATCCCTGTTGTAAGGGTGGTAGAGTCTGGATCCTGCCATACAATGTGCCGCCACCGTTCCTTTAGAGCCTTAGATTTGATGGTGATGCCCTATTAAACATATTCACAAGTATAATTGCTTGTTCAACTTCATCTCCATGGGTACTAGAATAAATCATGATATAAATAGGTGGTGTCTATGTTTTCCACATCAGTCGTTAAGTCTGCTATCATATTGGCTCTTTGCTACCACCAGATGGGGCCCCACCATAATTTGTTGAGTTGTACATCTATGAAAGTAAACAAGGTTTCCAATAACGTCAACCAAGCACAACTTTATGTATCACATATATACCAACTATATTAACCCACATAAATAGAATGTGTATAATGCGCACAACAGAGCACCAACATAACTCGTTTACCACAACTTCAACACAGCTGAAAAAGCTGTCGGCAACAAGTGTCCATGGATACTGTGGAATTTTTTGAGATTTTAAAACTCTTGCCATGGAGCTCCACCATCCAATGCAGGTCTCGGCATTCAAGATTCAGAAGCAGTTGGCTGCAAGCAGCAGAACCATTTCTTCTGCAAATATAACATAGGCCACAATAAAAAACATCACTTTACCAAGGCAAATGTTTCTTGTATAATAAGCAAGTGCTACAATCATTATAATCATGAGGTCATGCTATACACACGCTGCACGCACTCATATAAGCAACATTCACTATTCATTTGCATGCATGGTGATCATGCTTAAGATATCATCTGAATGGACTTGAAATTGAGTAATTTTCTGCCAAGTCAAAGGGATTGTAGACCAATCCTGCCAACTCAAAAAAGTCCCAAGTAGCAACAAAAACACAGATATCCTGCCAACTCTCAGCACACGTACTTTCCTATTGACCAACATAGATGCCAGTGCCATAGCTAAGCTAAGAATGAAACTATTTACAGCAATGGCACAGATGGAGTATAAACAGGTAGACATGGCTGACTACTTTCGATACATCCATTCTACCTGTTAATGGGATTACAGAATTGTTGGAACGTATTAGCAAGTTGAATAATTGCGACTAAACATGATAGCTCATTTATTATTTATCAAAAATCAATGCCAGGATTTTCCTTTTTGGGAGATATGTAGCCAGAAATACTGGACAGCATGGCAAGCCAGCAAATGAGCAAATATGAAAAGCTTGCTGCTGTATGTTATTATAGACCATCAGAAAACTATTACTAGATCTGTATAAGTACTTAAAAGCAAGTGAGAATGGGACAGCCAAATGAAAATGAGACGGTGCTTACAGAAGTGTTCCCCTTTGCTGCATATAAATCTTGCCCAGATGGCTGTGAAGTTTTCGTGGGCACATCTTGCCCCTGTGAGTTGCCACCAGTCTTCTTCTCATCTCTGGCTTTGTTGAAGATTACAGTGAAACCCTCAGCTGAGGCAGGATCGTTGACATCCCATTCTCCAAACTTGGGCAGTGGGCTTCCTTTTTCCTGTAAGAGGGAGAAACCTCTTATCAGATGGCATTGTATTAATTCAACATTAATGCACATCGGCTACATTGGAAAGAATATGCAAATAAGCAATACCATTGTTCAGTTCAAAGATGACCATATGCTACAAGTACATGAAGAGCCTCAGCTAAATATAGCAATAATGTATTCCAATTTAGAAATAAATATCGAGCACAATTAATACTGTAAAAAAAAACCAGTAACCCTCCAACGCATAACATCTCAGGTAACCCATCTCATGCCCAGCAGCGCTACTCATAAAACAAAAATTACCATGAACTTATCAACGACTCAATAAAAGTACATCCACCCAGCTTACGGTAGCAGCTCCTAGAAACCAAATATCAGCATTCGTCCTGGTACACAACAACAGAATCCATACAATAGAAGGACAACACTCAAGAACTGATACTGGGTGCAAAACCAAGAGATCAATCCATGAAAGATAAATCTGCCAATCCTCTGAACCGGCAGGACACTCATCATCCATCAATAACTTGAGGGAATATTGCGGCCAAGCAGTCCACATAGCTACGGAGTCCAAACGACCAAACCACAATCAAGCAATCCCAACGCACACGCTAAGGACCAAACAATCGCAGCAACAGCGCGAGAACTACGCACCCAGGAATCCATAAATTGCGCGGCCTGTGGTCAAGTTGTACAGCAGAAAGTCACGGCCGCATGACTCGAGGCCCGAAAGGAACAAGGGCGAGCGGCAACACGGCCAATCCCAAACCTCCCGTGAAACCCTACCCTCCCTGAGGCTACGGCACGCCGCCGGTCGACCGGCAACCCCTCCGCCACACGCCACGCAGATCAACCACGCTCTCCCGAAGAAACAGCTGCTCCAAGCTCAATCGTACTGCCGCCAAGAACAGGCGCAGGTTTTCGTTCGGCGGAAAGGGAATCGGCGTAAGAAAGGGGTCAAGAAGCTTACCGCCGCCATGCCGCGATTCTTCCTCTTCTGCTTCCGGAGGAGAGGAAGCGCACCAGGGAGGAAGAGGAATCGGTTTGGAGTTTGATTGATTGATTGGTTTGGTTGATTATTGACAAGGAGTGGGCGCTAATTAAAATAAAAAAAATGGG
>BCLF01000074.1:1049478-1084553 GCA_001602275.1 Zoysia japonica | reverse complement strand
TGACGCAGCACTTTCTATATAAAAATGATGATTGGCGCTGACTTTGACATGATATGAAGGTGAGGTTAGATCCATTCGAAAATAGACTTCGTGACTTTCGAGAATGTACTTGAACACCCAAATTGGATTCTATATGAAGTCGTGGCTTTCGTTGCAAGTTTGTACTGTTTTCCAGTCCGAATCCACCATGTGTGAATAATTTCATTGAAGTCCTCATCAGAGAATATGATGTCCACATCATCCTCATCCACTTGACTCAATTTTAGATTGCAAAAGCGCCACTCCAATATGCCCTTCTGAAATTATGAAAGGTGGAGGCCACGGGGGTATGTATGTAATCTCATCATCCTCTCCCACTTGATTTGGAGTCGTCCTCTACTCAAGCACAGTTTTAAAACCAGCCATGCAACCATATCCTTTAGAAATTTCAAAAGGTGGAGGCCACGGGGGTATATATGATCCCATCATTCTCCCCCGATTCATTTGGAGTCATCCTCAACTCGAGTTCAGATTTGAGAACCGCCACACCACCGTGCCCTTCAAAAATCATGAAAGGTGGTGGCCACGGGGGTATTCTGATGTGATCAAGTGGCGCAGCAGTAACATATAAGATTTCATCATTCTCCCCTTCTTTGCAGCAAGCCGTCCTCGGCTTGATCCAGTGGTCAACAAAGTTGCTTGTGGTGAGATTGAGACGGATGATGAGCAGAACGTCAGGCCCCAACAATACGTTCTCTTGTGTCATGAGCTGCTCCTGTTAATAGAAAACAAAACTAGAGAAAACTTTGCTATCCATTGTTAGTGTTAGTGCACGTCATTGTTTGATTCTGATTGTGTATTTCAAAACTGTGTTTCAGATTAGAGCATATGATGACTTTAGACACTAAGAAATCTCCAATCTCATCATATTTGCCAATTGCATGAAAAACACAGTAGCCCAAACATTGCAAACTACAATTCTAAAATAATTTCTTCTCCAAATAACCCAAGATACAAGGAGCATCAAATTCAATATAACCTATAGTTGTTAAAGAAGATCTGAGCTTAAACTTTTTCTCATTCATATCAATGCAATGAAAAGGCTTATCCTCAAAAGGTGTAGACTCAATTGCAAAATTTTGAACATCCTGCACTAGTTGTGTTTTTGGGACGAACGAAACTTGTTCACACAACTTGACACAATCATAGGACAAACGTGCATTACAAAATAAAGCATAAGTCATGGAAGGCTCAACTAAGCTTTGCAAAATATTATGATGAAGATGGGCAATTGCAGTTCAGCACAAGCAGCATGAGAGGATCGAGATGTGGTGAGAGACCCACATTGTGTAGCATTTTTGTTACTCTCCTGGAATATAGTAGGCGTCACACAAGCATCATTATCCATTGTTGCAGCTACTAGCTCAACGTCTTCTTCAGTTTTATTCTCACTCTCCTGCACGATGTTAGGCATAGGACAAAAAACAGAAGAGTGCTCTCTATCACACAACTTCTCTTTATCACATTCTCCTTGTGACAAAGGCATATCAGCAATACATTCGATGAATCTGTGACGGTGATTATTCATGCTTGAACCTTTAGATGATAAAAGTTGATTTTCAACATTACAAGCAAGCAAAAACAAGTGAGAGATTGAGCTGTAAGTTGGACAAATGAGCAACATTTGAATTTCAAAATTGAGACCTTTCATAAATCTCCTCATTGTATCTTTCCAGCATTCATCTAAGCCACCAAACATGACACAAATCTTAAAATCATGAAAGTATTCTTTAACAGTCATACTATCTTGCTTGAAGTTGTCTAATTTGGCACGCAAATAATCAGCATAAAATGCAAGAATAAAAACATCTCTAAAATGACATTAGAAGTCTTTCCAAGATGCTGGAACTTTATTGTGCCTACAAATATATTTCCATTCAAGTAAAGCACTTTCAGTAAAAACACTTGAGGCAATGTAAATCATTTCTTTTTAAGACAAGTCATGTGCAGTAAATTTTTTATCTACATTCAGTTCCCAATCAATGTATGCAGGAGGATCAAATTTTGCAGCAAAAGAATGTATTGATGAACTGATGACTTGCAAAATATAATCATTTACCTCATGTTGAAGCATCTAACCATCTTTGTGGGGATGTAAACCACCAGCTCCCTTTTTCTTTATTGTGCCGATCAAGGTTAGTAAACAGTAAAATAAATTGACAACGAGCTAGGTTTTGTCTAACTCAGTTTCTCTCAAGCCTGCTTAACCTAGTTCTTACATGTTCTTACCAAACCAGCAGAGGTGATTTGCAACCAACGATGTCAAGCAGCGTAGATTGATGGAGCGATTGCCAGGGACACAAAACCTGTTTGCTGTAGTAATCCGTGGAGCTTGGACAGCTTCAATTTGTAACAAGGATTAGCACAATCAAATCAGCAAATGCAAAGTTGAATAAGTGTTCAACAACAGTATGGTGTTGGTCCTAGGCTAAACCCTGCTAGAGACGTGAGCCTAGACACAAAGATAGTCCAACAAATGACACAAAAGGCTCAGGACAGTAGCAACTAAAACACGCAGCACTTCTCTCTTTTTTTTCAATTCTTTAAGTTTCTTTTTTCTCTCCCTCTGTTTTTTTGTGATGGAATGAAAATAGAGATGAACAAAAGTGTAGCTAGCAGATAGCAGATAGGATATCACAGATCTCTTTTGCGATTGTGACACACTCGGGTGGTATTTTATGGCAAGTGTGGATCCGTTGAAAAGATAACACGGAGATCTTTCCAGGTTGTATAAAAATGTGCGAAACAAACAACACATCGTGGAGATATGTTGTTTTCTTCCGCAACAAAATCTGATAACCGAATCTGTTATTTGCAACAAACTCAGAACTGGATTGATTTCTTCCTTCTACTATAGATATGAGCCAGGAACGTGACAAGACCTCAAAACTCTAATGGATTAAACGCAAAGACCAGCAACACAACACGATGATGCAACCACCAATTCAACAACGCAAATTACTGAAAACAGTGATGCACAGGCTCAAAGGAATGATTCAATATTTTTTTTTGTATTGCTTTTATGTGGACAGTGGAAAATGAATGACACGATAAACGGGATGGGATAAATCTCACCAAGCAACCTGGAAAACTAATACCACTTAATAGTACTTGAGTGCCCGATCTTTCGGTGACGTGATAAATATCGATTTGGTGGAGTCGACGCTCACGATGCGACTACAAACGAACAAGTCGTGTGCGCCTTAGCAATCGCAGAACCAACTCAGAATGGTTACTGACCTCGCCGAAACAGCAAGATCAACCTGATCACGAAGATCAATTCCTGCAAGTAATCAAAGAATAAGGAAGAAAAACATGTGGCAAACCAGAAATCTCTTCAAATGGGGTTCTCAAATGTGGGGTTCTCCAACCAGAAATCCCGTTGGTGCATTAAATGCACCGGTTCGTGCGCCGATTATAAAACTTTTGTTTTCGCGCCAAACATGTCTAATCCACTCCATTACACTCAAAAAACAAGTTCAGATATGTATCTCATGTTTTGGTCACCATAAAAACCAGGCACGAAAAAAGGCACCTAGTTGAATAAAATGCACCAGTTTGTGTGCCGATTATAAAACTTGTGTTTTTGCACTAAACATGTCCAATCCACACCATTACACCAAAAAACCAAGTGTGACTATTTATCTCAAGTTTTGGTCACCTTCAAAAACAGGAGCGAAAATGGGCCCCTAGGTGCATTAAATGCACCGGATCGTGCGCCGATTTTGAAACTTGTGTTTTCGGGCCAAACATGTCCATTCCACTCCATTACACCCAAAAACAATGTTTTGGTATGTATCTCAAGTTTTGGACACCCTCAAATACGGTCGCGAAAACAGAGCCCGTAGGTGCATTAAATGCACTGGTTCGAGCGCCGATTATGAAACTTTTATTTTCACGCCAAACATGTCCAATCCACTCCATTACACCAAAAAATCAAGTCTGGCTATGTATCTCCAATTTTATTCACCTTAAAAAACAGGCGCGAAAGTGGGCCCTGTTGGTGCATTAAATGCACCGGTTCGTGCGCCGATTATGAAACTTGTGTTTTCGCGCCAAATATGTCCAATGCACTCCATTACAACCAAAAACCAAGTCTGGCTACGTATCTTCACTTTTATTCACCTTCAAAAACCAGCGCGAAAGTGGGTCCCGTTGGTGCATTAAATGCACTGGTTCTTGCGCCGATTATGAAACTTTTGTTTTCGCTCCAAACATATCCAATCCACTCCATTACACTCAAAAAGAAAGTTCGAGTATGTATCTCATGTTTTGGCCACCTTCAAAAACAGGCGCGAAAAAAGGCCCGTAGTTGCATTAAATGCACCAGTTCGTGAGCCGATTATGAAACTTGTGTTTTCGGGCCAAACATGTCCAATTCACTCCATTACACCCAAAAACAAAGTTTTGGTATGTATCTCAAGTTTTGGACACCATAAAAAACGGTCGCGAATACAGAGCTCGTTGGAGCATTAAATGCACCGGTTCGAACGCCGATTATGAACCTTTTGTTTTCGCGGCCAAACATGTCCAATCCACTCCATTACACCCAAAAAACAAGTCTGGCTATGTATCTCCAGTTTTATTCACCTTCAAAAACCGACGCGAAAGTGGGCCCGGTGGTGCATTAAATGCACTGGTTCGTGCGCCGATTATGAAACTTTTGTTTTCGCGCCAAACATGTCCAATCCACTCCATTACACCCAAAAAACAAGTCTGGCTATGTATCTCCAGTTTTATTCACCTTAAAAAACCGGCGCGAAAGTGGGCCCCGTTGGTGCATTAAATGCACCGATTCGTGCGTCGATTATGAAACTTTCATTTTTGCACCAAACATGTCCAACCCACTCCATTCCACCCAAAAAGCAAGTTCGGGTATGTATCTTATGTTTTGGTCACCTTGAAAAACCGACGCGAAAAAATGCCCGTAGGTGCATTAAATGCACCGGTTCGTGCGCCGATTATGAAGCTTGTGTTTTCGGGCCAAACATGTCCAATCCACTCCATTACACCCAAAAAGCAAGTTCACGAATCCATCTCATGTTTTGGTCACATTAAAAAATCGGAGCGAAAAATGGCGCCTAGTTGAACTAAATGCACCTGTTCGTGCGCCGATTATGAAACTTGTGTTTTCGGGCCAAACATGTCCAATCCACTCCATTACACCCAAAAACCAAGTTTTTGTATGTATCTCAAGTTTTGGACACCCTAAAAAATGGGCGCGAAAACATAGCCCGTTGGTGCATTAAATGCAGCGGTTCGTGCGCTGATTATGAAACTTTTGTTTTCACGCCAAACATGTCCAATCCACTCCATTACATCCAAAAACCAAATCTGGCTATGTATCTCCAGTTTTATTCACCTTCAAAAACCGGCGCGAAAGTGGGCCCCGTAGGTGCATTAAATGCACCGTTCGTGCGCCGGTTATGAAACTTATCTTTTCTCGCCAAACATCTCCAATCCACTTCATTACACCAAAAAAGCTAGTTTGGGTATGTATCTCATGTTTTGGTCACCTTCAAAAACCGGCACGAAAAAAGGCCCGTAGTTGTATTAAATGCACCGGTTCGTGCGCCGATTATGAAACTTGTGTTTTCGAGCCAAACATGTCCAATCCACTCCATTACACTCAAAAACCAAGTCTGGCTATGTATCTCAAGTTTTGGTCACCTTCAAAAACAGAAGCGAAAACGGGCCCCGTAGGTGCGTTAAATGCACCGGTTCGTGCGCCGATTATGAAACTTGTGTTTTCGCGCTAAACATGTCCAATCCACTCCATTACACCTAAAAACCAAGTCTGGCTATTTATCTCAAGTTTTAGTCACCTTAAAAAACAGGTGCGGAAACGGGTCCCGTATGTGCATTAAATGCACCGGTTCGTGCGACGATTATGAAACTTGTGTTTTCGCGCCAAACATGTCCAATCCACTCCATTACACCCAAAAACCAAGTCGTGCTATGTATCTCAAGTTTTCGTCACCTTCAAAAACAGTAGCGAAAACGGGCCCCGTAGGTGCATTAAATGCACCGGTTCGTGCGCCGATTATGAAGCTTATGTTTTCGGGCCAAACATGTCCAATCCACTCCATTACACCCAAAAAGCAAGTTCGGGAATCCATCTCATGTTTTGGTCACATTAAAAAACTGGCGCGAAAAAGGCCCGTTGTTGCATTAAATGCACCGTTTCGTGCGCCGATTACGAAACTTTTATTTTCGCACCAAACATATCCAATCCGCTCCATTACACCCAAAAAGCAAGTTCAGGTATGTATCTTATGTTTTGGTCACCTTCAAAAACACGCGCCGATACAGGCCTCTTAGGTGCATTAAATGCAGCGGTTCGTGCGCTGATTATGAAACTTTTGTTTTCGCGCCAAACATGTGCAATCCGCTCCATTACACACAAAAACCAAGTCTGGCTATGTATCTCAAGTTTTGGTCACCTTCAAAAACAGGCGCGGAAACTGGCCCTGTTGCTGCACTAAATGCAACGGTTAGTACGCCGATTTTGAAACTTGTGTTTTCGCGCCAAACATGTCCAGACCACTCCATTACCCCAAAAAACCAAGTGGGTATGTATCTCAGGTTTTGGTCAGCTTCAAAAACAGGCGCGAAATCAAGCCCCTTAGGTGCTTTAAGTGCACCAATTTGGACGTCGATTATGAAACTTATGTTTTCGCGCCAAACATGTTCAATCCACACTATTACACCCAAAAACCAAGTTTGGCCGTAGGTGCATTAAATGCACCAGTTCGTGCGTCGATTATGAAACTTGTGTTTTTCCGCCAAACATGTCCAATGCACTCCATTACACCCAAAAACTATGTTTGCGTATGTATCTTATGTTTTGGTCGCCCTCAAAAACCGACGGGAAAACACGCTCCGTAGGTGCATTAAATGTACGGGTTTGTGCGTCGATTATAAAACTTGTGTTTTCAGGCCAAACATGTCCAATCCACTTTACACCAAAAAACCAAGTCTGGGTATTTATCTCAAGTTTTGGTCACCTTAAAAAAACAGGCGCAAAAACAGGCCACGTAGGTGCATTAACTGCACCGGTTCGTGCGCCGATTATTAAACTTGTGTTTTCACGCCAAACTTGTCTAATCTGCTCCATTACACCCAAAAACCAGGTTTAGGTATGTATCTTAAGTTTTGGTCACATTCAGAAACCAGCGTGAAAATGGGCCCCGTAGGTGCATTAAATGCATCGGTTCGTGCGCCCATTATGAAACTTGAGTTTTCGCTCCAAACATGTCAAATCCACTTCATTACACATGAAAACCAAGTTTGGCTATGTATATCATATTTTGGTCACTGTGAAAAACTGGCACGAAAACGGGCCCGTAGGTGCATTTAAATGCACCGGCTCGTGCGCCGCTTGTGAAACTTGTGTTTTCGCGTCAAACATATCCAATCCACTCCATTACACCCAAAAACAAAGTCTAGCTATATATCTCAAGTTTTGGTGACCTTCAAAAATAGGAGCAGAAACGGGCCCCGTAGATGCATTACATGCACCAGTTCGTGCGTCGATTCTGAAACTTCGGTTTCACGCCAAACATGTCCAATCCACTCCATTACACCCAAAAACAAAGTTTGACCGTAGGTGCATTAAATGCACCCGTTTGTGTGCCGATTATGACTCTTGTGGTTTCGCGCCAAACATGTCCAATCCACTCCATTACACCCAAAAACAAAGTCTAGCTCTATATCTCAAGTTTTGGTGACCTTCAAAAACAGGAGCGAAAATGGCCCCGTAGGTGCATTACATGCACCAGTTTGTGCGCCGATTATGAAACTTGTGTTTTCACGCCAAACATGTCCAATCCACTCCATTACACCCAAAAACAAAGTTTGGCTGTAGGTGCAATAAATGCAACAGTTCGTGTGCCAATTATGACTCTTGTGTTTTCGCGGCAAACATGTCCAATCCACTTCATTACACCAAAAAAGCAAGTTTGCGAATCTATCTCATGTTTTGGTCACCTTCAAAAACCGGCGCGAAAAAGGTGCCTAGTTGAATTAAATGCACATGTTCGTGCGCCGATTATGAAACAAGTGTTTTCGGGCCAAACATGTCCAATCCACTCCATTACACCCAAAAACCAAGTCTGGCTATGATAGTACTTGAGTGTCCGATCTTTCGGTGAGGTGATAAATATCAATTTGGTGGAGTCGACCCTCACGATCTGACTACAAACAAATAGGTCGTGTGTGCCTTAGCAATCGCAGAACCAACTCTGAATGGTTATTGAGCCCAAAACAGCCAAATAGAAATCGAAGAACAAGATGTGGCAAACCAGAAATCTCTTCAAATGTAGGGTTCTCGAATGGCTGTCTAACAGGTAGTCGTTGGACACAACTGAAAATAAAAAAAGTTTGTAAAGAGCTAAACTATAACAAAAGAAAACTCGAGTGTTCCTGGTGGCGGCTGGGACCTTTAAATTGGGTGGAGGATGACTAGGGGGTGCTGGGGTCGTCCTCATACCCTAGGACGCACCCCTAATGGGCTCAACTTGGTACATGGACCAACGGACTAAGTTGGGGTGACGCAGCACCTTCTATATTGAAATGACGATTGGCGCTGACTCCAACGTGATATGATGGTGAGGTTGGATCCAATTGAAAGGAGACTTCGTGAGCTTTCGAGAATGTACTTAAACACACAAATTGGATTCTATATGAAGTCGTGGCTTTGTTGCAAGTTTGTACTCTTTTGCAGTCCGGATCCACCATGTGTGAATAATTTCATTGAAGTCCTCACAGAGGATATAATGTCCACATCATCCTCACCCACTTGAATTAGAGTCGTCCTCGACTCAATTTCAAATTGCAAAACTGCCACACCAATATGCCCTCCTGAAATTTTGAGAGGTGGAGGCCACGGGGATATGTATGTGATCTCATCATCCTCTCCCAGTTGATTTGGAGTCGTCCTCGACTCAAGCACAGTTTTAAAACCAGCTCGTGCGTCGATTATGAAACTTGTGTTTTAGCGACAAACATGTCCAATCCACTCCATTACACCCAAAAACCATGTTTTGGTTTGTATCTCATGTTTTGGTTACCTTATGAAACAGGCGCGAAAACGGGCACGTATATGCATTAAATGCACCGGTTCTTGCGCCGATTATGAAACTTGCGGTTTTGCTCCAAACTTCTCGAATCCACTCCATTACACCAAAAAATCAAAGTTTGGGTGTGTATCTCATATTTTAGTCACCATCAGAAACAGGCGCGAAAACGGACCCCGTGGGTGCATTAAATGCACCGGTACGTGCGTCGATTATGAAACTTGTGCTTTCCCGCCAAACATGTCCAATCCACTCCATTACACCCAAAAACCAAGTTTGGGTCTGCATCTCTTGTTTTGGTCACCTTTAGAAACAGGTGCGAAAACAGGCCACGTATGTGCATTAAATGCACCGATTCGTGCTCCGATTATGAAACTTATGATTTTGTGCGAAACTTGTCCAATCCACTCCTTTACACCCAAAAACCAAGTCTAGGTATGTATCACAAGTTTCTGTCACCTTAAGATACAGGCGCGTAAACGAGCCTCGTAGGTCCATTAAATGCACCGGTTCGTGTGTCGATAATGAAACTTGTGTTTTCGCGCTAAACATGTCCAATCCACTCTATTACACCCAAAAACCAAGTTTGGCCATAGGTGCATTAAAAGGCCGGTTCGTGTGCGGATTTTTGAACTTGTGTTTCCGCGCCAAACATGTCCAATTCACTCCATTACACCCAAAAACAAAGTTTGGGTATGTATCTCATGTTTTGGTCACCTTCAAAAACCAGCGCGAAAACGGGCTCCGAGGTGCATCAAATGCACCGGTTCATGCTCCGGTTATCAAACTTGTGTTTTTATGCGAAACATGTCCGATCCACTCCATGATACCAAAAAACAAGTCTGGGTGATGTGGACATCATATCCTCTGATGAGGACTTCAATGAAATTATTCACACATGGTGGTTTCGGACTGCAAAACAATACAAATTTGCAACGAAAGCCACGACTTCATATAGAATCGAATTTGAGTGTTTAAGTACATTCTGTAAAGCTCACGAAGTCTACTTTCGAATAGATCCAACCTCACCTTCATATCACGTGGGAGTCAGCGCCAATCATCATTGTTATACAGAAGGCGCTGCGTCACCCCAACTTGGGCCGTTGGCCCATGTATCAAGTTGAGCCCATTAGGGGCGCGTCCTAGGGTTGGAGGACGACCCCAACACCCTCTGGTCATCCTCCATCCTATTTAAAGGTCCCAGCCGCCACCAGGAACACTCGAGTTTTCTTTTGTTATAGTTTAGCTCTTTGCAAACTTTTTTAATCTTCAGTTGTGTCCAACGACCTGTTAGATAACTATTTGAGAACCTCACATTTGAAGAGATTTCTGGTTTGCCACATCTTGTTCTTGCTTGTTCTTCGATTACTTGCAGGAATTGATCTTCGTGATCAGGTTGATCTTGCTGTTTCGGCGAGGTCAATAACATTTCAGAGTTGGTTCTGCGATTGCTAAGGCACACACGACCTGTTCGTTTGTCGTCGGATCGTGAGGGTCAACTCCACCAAATCGATATTTATCACCTCACCGAAAGATCGGGCACTCAAGTACTATCAAGTGGTATCAGAGCTTCTTAGGTTGCTCGGTGAGATTTATCCCATCTCGTTTATCGTTTCATTCATTTTCTCACTGTCCACATAAAAGCCATACAAAAAAAATATTGAATCATTCCGCTGTCCTATACCCTTTGAGCCTGTGCATCACAATTTTCAGTAATTTGCGTTGTTGAATTCGTGGTTGCGTCATTGTGTCGTGTTGCTAGTCTTTGTGTTTAATCCATTAGAGTTTCGAGTTCTTGTCACGTTCCTGGCTCATATCTACAATAGAAGGAAGAAATCAATCCAGATCTGAGTTCGTTGCAAATAACATATTCGGTTACCGGATTTTGGTGCGGAAGAAAACAACCATATCTCCGCGATCTGTTGTTTGTTTGACAAATTTTTATACAACCTGGAAAGATCTCCATGTTATCTTCCAACGGATCCACACTTGCCATAAAATACCACCCGAGCATGTCGCAATCGCAAAAGAGATCTGCGATATCCTATCTGCTATCTACTAGCTGCACTTTTGTTCATCTCTATTTTCATCCAACACAAAAAAAAGGGAGAGAAAAAGAAAAGAAAATAAAATAAAAGGAAAAAAGAGAGAAGTTGCGGAAAAAGAAAGTCAAAGAATTGAAAAAAAGAGAGAAGTGTTGCGTGTGTTAGTTGCTACTGTCTTGAGCCTTTTGTATCATTTGTTGGACTATCTTTGTGTCTAGGCTCGCGTCTCTAGCATGTTTTAGCCTACGACCAGCACCATACCGTTGTTGAACATTTATTTAACTTTGCATTTGCTGATTTGATTGTCCTAATCCTTGCTACAAATTAAAACTGTCCGAGCTCCACAGATTACTACAACAAACAGGTTTTGTGTCCCTGGCAATCGCTCCACCGATCTTCGCTGGTTGACATCGTTGGTTGCAAATCACCTCTGCTGGTTTGGTAAGAACATGTAAGAACTTGGTAGAGTAGGCTTTAGAGAAACTGAGTTGGACACAACCTAGCTCGTTGCCAATTTGTTTTGCTGTTTACCAATCATGATAGGCACAATAAAGAAAAAGGGAGCTAGGGTTACATCCCCACAAAGATGGGCAGAGGCTTCAACATGAGGTAAGTGACGATATTTTGCAAGTCATCTGTTCGTCAATACCTTCTTTTGCTTGAAAATTTGATCCTCATGCATACATTGATTGGGAACTGACTGTAGATAAACAATTTATTGCACATGACTTGTTTGAAAAAGAAATGATTTACATTGCCTTAAGTGTTTTGACTGAAAGTGCTTTGCTTGAATGGAAATATATTTTTAGCCACAATAAAGTTCCAGCATCTTGGAAAGACTTCAATTGTTATTTTAGAGATGTTTTTATTCCTGTATTTTGTGCGGATTATTTGCGTGCCAAATTAGACAACTTGAAGCAAGATAGTATGACTGTTAAAGAATAATTTCATGACTTTAAGATTTGTGTCATGTTTGGTGGCTTAGATGAATGCCGAAAAGATACAACAAGGAGGTTTATGAAAGGTCTCAATTCTTAAATTCAAATGTTGCTCATTTGTCAAACTTACAGCTCAATCTCTCACTTGTTTTTGCTTGCTTGAATTGCTGAAAATCAACTTTTATCATCTAAAGTTTCAAGCATGAATAATCATCATCACAGATTCATCGAATGTATTGCTGATATGCCTTTGTCACAAGGAGAATGTGATAAAGAGAAGTTGTGTGATAGAGAGCACTCTTCTATTTTTTGTCCTATGCCTAATATCGTGCATGAGAGTGCGAATAAAACGGAAGAAGACATTGAGCTAGTTGCTGCAACAATGGATAATGATGCTTGTGTGACGCCTACTATATTCCAGGAGAGTAACAAAAATGCAACATACTGTGAGTCTCTCACCACATCTCGATCCTCTCATGCTGCTTGTGCTGAATTGCAATTGCCCTATCTTCATCATATTTTTTTGCAAAGCTTAGTTGAGCCTCCCATGACTTATGCTTTATTTCGTAATGCACGTTTGTCCTATGATTGTGTCAAGTTGTGTGAACAAGTTTCGTTCATCCCAAAAACACAACTAGTCCAGGGTGTTCAAAATTTTGCAGTTGAGTCTACACCTGTTGAGGATAGGCCCTTTCATTGCACTGATATGAATGAGAAAATGTTTAAGCTGAGATCTTCTTTAACAACTATAGGTTATATTGAATTTGATGTTCCTTGTAACTTTGGCTTATTTGGAGAAGAAATTATTTCAGAATTGTAGTTTGCAATGTTTGGGCTACTGTGTTTTTCATGCAATTGGCAAATATGATGAGATTGAAGATTTCTTGGTGTCTAAAGTCATCATATGCTCTAATCTTAAACACAGTTTTGAAATACACAACTAGAATCAAACAATGACGTGCACTAACACTTACAATGGATTGCAAAGTTTCTCTAGTTTTGTTTTCTATCAACAGGAGCAGCTCAGGACACAGGAGAATGTATTGTTGGGGCCCGACGTTTTGCTCATCATCCGTCTCAATCTGACCACAAGCAACTTTGTCGACCACTGGATCAAGCCGAGGACGGCTTGCTACAAAGAAGGGGAGAATGATGAAATCTTATATGTTCCTGCTGCGCCACTTGACCGCATCAGAATACCCCTGTGGCTATGAACTTTCATGATTTCTGAAGTGCACGGTGGAGTGGCGGTTCTCAAATCTGAACTCGAGTTAAGGATGACTCCAAATGCATAGGGGAAGGATGATGGGATCACATATATACCCCTGTGGCCTCCACCTTTTGAAATTTCTAAAGGGCACGGTTTCATGGCTGGTTTTAAAACTGAGCTTGAGTCGAGGATGACTCCAAATCAACTGGGAGAGGATGATGAGATCACATACATACCCTCGTGGCCTCCTCCTTTCATAATTTCAAGAGGCCATATTGGAGTGGCGCTTTTGCAATCTGAAATTGAGTCGAGGATGACTCTAATTCAAGTGGGTGAGGATGATGTGGACATCATATCCTCTGATGAGGACTTCAATAAAATTATTCACACATGGTGGATTCGGACTCCAAAACAGTTCAAACTTGCAACGAAAGCCACGATTTCGGTGAGAATCCAATTTGGGTGTTTAAGTACATTCTGGAAATCTCACGAAGTCTCCTTTCGAATGTATCCACCTCACCTTCATATCACGTCAAAGTCAGCGCCAATCGTCATTTTTATACAGAAGGTGCTACGTCACCACAACTTGGGCCGTTGGCCAATGTGTCAAGTTGAGCCCATTAAGGGCGCGTCCTAGGGTTTGAGGACGACCCTAGCACCCCCTGGTCGTCCTCCACCCTATTTAAAGGTCCCAGCCGCCACCAGGAACACTCGGGTTTTCTTTTGTTATAGTTTAGCTCTTTGCAAACTTTTTTGATCTTCAGTTGTGTCCAACGACCTCCTGTTAGATAGCCATTTGAGAACCCCACATTTGAAGAGATTTCTGGTTTGACACATCTTATTTTTGCTTGTTCTTCGATTACTTGCAGGAATTGATCTTCGTGATCAGGTTGATCTTGCTGTTTCAACGAGGTCAATAATCATTCGGAGTTGGTTCTACGATTGCTAAGGCGCACACGACCTGTTCGTTTGTAGTCGGATCATGAGGGTCGACTCCAACAAATCGATATTTATCACCTCACCGAAAGATTGGGCACTCAAGTGCTATCACTGGGTATGTATCTCAAGTTTTGGTCACCTTCAAAACAGGCGCAAAAACGGGCCCCGTTGGTGAATTAAAGGCACGGGTTTGTGTGTAGATTATGAAACTTGTATTTTCGTGCCAAACATGTCCAATCCACTCCATTACACCCAAAAACCAAGTTTGGGTATGTTTCTCAAGTTTTGGTCACCTTTAAAAACAAGCACGAAAACGGGCCCCGTAGGTGCATTAAATGCACCGGCTCGTGATCCAATTTTGAAACTTATGTTTTCGTGCCAAACATATCCAATCCACTCCATTACACCCAAAAACCAAGTCTGGCTACGTATCTCAAGTTTTGGTCACCTTCAAAAGCAGGCGAGAAAACGGGCCCCGTAGGTATATTGCATGCACCGGTTCGTGCACCTAAGATAAAACTTGTGTTTTCGCGCCAAACATGTCCAATCCAATCCATTACACCCGAAAACCATGTTTGGGTATGTATATCATGTATTGGTTACCTTCAAAAACTGGCGCGAAAACAGGCTCCGTAGGCGCATTAAATGCCTCGGTTCATGCTTTGATTATGAAACTCAGGTGTTCGCGCCAAACATGTCCAACCCACTCCATTACACCCAAAAACCACGTTTGGCCTTAGTTGCATTAAATGCACCGTTTCATGTGTCGATTATGAAACTTGTGTTTTCGCGCCAACCATGTCCAATCCACTCCATTACACGCAAAAACCAAGTTTGGGTATGTATCTCATGTTTTAGTCACCCTCTAAAACAGGAATGAAAATAGGCCCCATAGGCGCATTAAATGCAGCGGTTCATCCTCTGATTACGAAAGTTGTGTTTTCGCCAAACATGTGCACTCCATTACGCCCAAAAAGCAAGTTTGGGTATGTATCTCATGTTTTGGTACTTCAAAAACCGATGCGAAAATGTGCCACGTAGGTGCATTAAATGCACTAGTTCGTCCTTCGATTATGAAACTTTTGTTTTCGTGCCAAATATGTCCAATCCACTCCATTACACCCAAAAACCAAGTTTGGGTATATATCTCATGTTTTGGCGAGCTTCAGAAACAGGCGCGAAAACGAACCCCGTAGGTGCATTAAATGAAACGATGTTTTTGTCTCGATTATGAAACTTGTGTTTTCGCGTCAAACATGTGCAATCCACTCTATAACAACCAAAACTAGGTTTGGGTATGTATCTCAAGTTTTAGTCACCTTCAGAAACAGGTGCGAAAACGGGCCCGTAGGTGCATTAAATGCACCGGTCGTGCGCTAATTATTAAACTTGTGTTTTCGCGCCAAACATGTCCAAGCCACTCCATTACACCCAAAAAGCAAGGTTGGTTATGTATCTCAAGTTTTTATTACCTTCAAAAACAAGTGCAAAAAGGGCCCGGTAGGTGCATTAAATGCACCGGTTCGTGCGCCGATTATGAAACTTGTGTTTTCACGCCAAAAATATCCAATCCACTCCATTACACCTAAAAACCAAGTTTGGGTATGTATCTCATGTTTTGGACACCCTCAAAAATAGGCGCAAAAACAGACCCCGTAGGTGCATTAAATGCACCGGTTGGTGCGCCAATTATAAAACTTTTGTTTCGTGCCAAATATGTCCAATCCACTCTATTACACTCAAAAATCAAGTTTGGATATGTATCTCACGTTTTGGTACTTCAAAAATCGGCGCGAAAACGTGCCCCGTAGGTGCATTAAATGCACCGGTTCGTGCGCCGATTATGAATCTTGTGTTTTCGTGCCAAACTTGTCCAATCCACTCCATTACATCAAAAAACCAAGGTTGGGTACGTATCTCATGTTTCAGACACCCTCAAAAACCTTAGCGAAAACAGACTCCGTAGGTGCATTAAATGCACCGGTTCGTGCTCCGATTCTGGAACTTGTGTTTTCGTGTCAAACATGTCCAATCGAGTCCATTACACTCAAAAACCAAGACTTGGTATGTATCTCAAGTTTTGGTCACCTTCAAAAACAGCCGTGAAAACAGGCCTCGTAGGTGCGTTAAATGCACCGGTTCGTCTGCCGATTATGAAACTTGTGTTTTCACGCCAAACATGTCCAATACACTCCATTACACCCAAAAACAAAGTTTGGGTGTGTATCTCAAGTTTTGGACAACCCCAAAAACAGGCGCGAACATGCGGAGCATCTGTTATAGTGCAGGCTGCTCCAAGAGCCCGAGTCAGACTCGAACTCGAGTTGTTTGGATCTCCTCCGGGGTCGAACGTGCGGTTCTGATCTTGAGCATCTCCAAGTCCTTTTGTGCTTTGTTTGACTATCTCCAATATTCCTAATCATAATAAAGTTATTAGGTGGCAATCTATTCTCAAAAGATGCAAGACATGTGTTTTGGAACGAGCTCACCTCTAATCTCAACTATCATGGGTGAGTTTCATCAATACTACTTTGAGGACTCTTATGTGTATCTAAAGGAGTGATGTCCTCATCAAAACATGTCCAATCCACTCCATTACACCCAAAAACAAAGTTTGGGTATGTATCTCATGTTTTGGACACCTCAAAAACAGGCGCGAAATTAGAACCGTAGGTGCATTAAATGCACCGATTCGTGCTCCGATTATGAAACTTGTGATTTCGCCTTAAACATGTCTAATCCACTCTATTACACCCAAAAACCGAGTCTGGATATGTATCTCATGTTTTTGTCACCTTCAAAAACAGGCGCGAAAACGGGCCCCATTGGTGTATTAAATGCACCGGTTCGTGCACCGATTATGAAACTTGTGTTTTCGCATCAAAGATGTCCAATCTACTCCATTACACCCGAAAACCAAATTTGGGAACGTATCTCAAGTTTGTCACCTTCAAAAACACGCGCCAAAACGGGTCCCATAGGTGCATTAAGTGCACCAGTTCGTGCGCCGATTATGAAACCTGCGTTTTTGCGCCAAACATGTTCAATCCACTCCATTACACCCAATAACCAAGTTTGGTTATGCATCTTATGTTTTGGTCAGCTTCAAAAACCGGCGCGAAAACAGACCCCGTAGGTGCATCAAATGCACCGGTTCGTGCTCCGATTATGAAACCTGTGTTTTCATGCCAAACATGTCCTATCCACTCCATTACACCTAAAACCTAGTTTGGTTATGTATCTCATGTTTTGGTCTCCTTAAAAAACAGGCGCGAAAACGGGCTCGTAGATGCATTAAATGCGCCGGTTTGTGCGCCGATTATGAAGCTTATGTTTTCGCGCCAGACATGTGCAATCTTAGGTTTACTATTTTAGAGTGATTAACTTATTAGATTAAGTATCCACTCCATCTAATAGTTGAAAAGGCTATAAATGAAATAAGCAGTTTAGTATTAGATTACCAGTGCACTTAAATCTTTCGTATGCTAATTCAGTAAATAAATATTAGTTCAATCGACTACATCACTCTCACTACATTGTATCGTGGCATTGCATGGTATGCATATTCATATGGGTTATTATTCTTGTTTAGTGAATGGCGCTCCGGATAGTGATGTGGGTGATGGGAAAAGGGGAGCTGCTGTGTTTGATTGCTTTGGAACACCTGCAAACTATAGGGAAGCACCATGCATCTTGAACTTGTTTTGGATCAGTTGTTAATATTGACTTGTTTTAGTTATGGTTATGTCTTGCATTATGTTGGGTATTAGCGGTACAAGTGAGTTGAATCCTAATTGCTGCATTATCCATTCCTTGATTACATGATCTACCTTGTCCGAATCTTCTTGTCCAAGGTGGGAGTTTCTCATTTTACAGTGTGTCCTGCTTAGCTACGCTTAGATCAGTAGAAGTCGAATCGGTGGAAAGTCACCACCTTTTTGCAAGTATAGTACCTTTACCTTTTTCCTGGCATGGTTGGTTATTTTATCATTTGATATGATGAATTGGAGACCAGATGGGGACGACGTGTGGGATGGTTTGGGAAGGATGGACCTTCACGGTGGTAGCTCCGTCTATGTCGATTAAGGACTGACCATTGTTAATGCTGGCCTAAGCACTTTCCGTTCATACCACATGTCGAATATAATGGTAAGACAAGTCGAATATCTCATTTGCATACCGACGTTTGCCCTATGACATCATGTCTAGAATGACACGCACTGGTGACGCTGGGCTCCAGCGAGAAACGGGACCAATCCTCCCTGACATGTCGATCATGCAACCGCTCGGGGATGGGTGAGAGAAAGGTTGATTTGAGTGCCCTCTTGTGTAACTTTAGCAGATTACATGAGCCGAAGGGTCCTCAAGTCATGTGGGTACAGTCGGACTCCCCTGCAGGGTGTATAATGGATTCGAATCTGCACGGTCCTGGTCATGGCCAAGCTTAGTGCCCATTATTGTTCAACATAGTAAACAACTTCATCTAATTGATTATATGTGGTAAAGGATGGGAGCTATTATTGGATGAGATATATTGTTGGTCGCAATCTTCTTATTGATGTTTACTTGTCAAACTTGGGATACTGAGGACATGGGTTTTGTAGGTGTGTTATACCCTTAAAGTTGTTTTACTTTATGCTTGCTTAATATGACACTTTACCTTAATCATCGCTTTATGCAAAAAAAATTAACCTATGACCTTATCCTTGATATCTAACCCTATACATTATCCTTGGAGTGGGGACTAGCCCACGGGTAAGTCTTGCTGAGTACCTTTGTACTCACAGTTGCTTGGTTGGAGTTTTGTAGGTACTGTTATTTATTACCCTTTTCTAGCGTGATGGTGGTGTTCGTGGGCTGAGAACAGCCATCCTTCAGTTTTTCTTTTGAAAACAAAATTTTCGCTGCATACATTGTTGTCTATCCTCGTTACAGCTTAAACTAAATTTGGCCTTTGTTGAAATATGGTTTTAGAAAGTTTTGGAGTTGAAAGCTATGACTCTACTACTCCCATCATTTAAGTTTGTTATCTCCCTTTTTACCTCTGATTTATAATAACTTCTATAATTATTTTAAAGTATGTGTGATCCATGTGCGATGTACGATGTTGGTTACCGATATGCTCTTGTCCTGGGCGATCTTTAGAAAGCATATCGTGGGACTTTCGGAGTTGATTTCTCGTTAGTTCAGTTTTGAGCTTGCATGTTGCTTATACACTGCGAGCTAATTTGACTAATTGGAACTCAAATTAAACAGTTCCTTACAGCGTGGTATCAGAACGAGATTTAACACATACCCTAAAATTTGCTTAGCAACTTGGGTAATTAAAAAGTGCTCAACCCCACGAAGTCAACTAAGTGGTTGCTGATTTTATTCTTCTACTATCTTAGAATTGTGTGTCTCACCCATGTTTAAGAAAATTGATTGCATACCCACGGGATACATTATGGGATTAAGATGGCAGCCATAGATTATGTTAGGACATGTATTTAGCTGCGTTTACAAAAAGCTTTTGTTTTCAAAAATCGCCCTTGTTTGTTGTCTTGTTTTTCTTTCCTAGTTGTGTTTATTTGCTGCTTGTTTGAGGGTAGAGAGTTTGATTAGGGTGAGGAATAGGACGAGCATATGCATATTATGTCATACATGCCTGCATTTTCTTTTCTTAATAATTACTGTAAGCTTAAATAGGCAGAATTCTGCCCATAACTAAAATATTAGTTGCTGTTTAAGTCATTCATAATCTGCCAACCAAATCTATTGTGAAGTTGATTCTATATAATTTATCTTGAAGCAATCAAATAAAAGAATTTGCTGGACAAGGGACATGCCAATAAAAAGTGGTGAAAGCTAAACATAATATTCTGTCCATTGGTTCTCTTCCACATTCTTGTTCTTGCTATCCATTCAGTTTATTTCCCCTCCTTACTTTCTTGTTTGCTAATTAATGGAAAACAATCGTGATAACCTATGTAGCTATTAAGTATAACGATCTGTTACATTTGAAAATATTAAATTTGAAAGCTACACTAGGCTTAGATTGGAAACCAATGCCAAAATGCCACCTATTAACTATACTTCCACCAAAGAAGGCTTTGAAGGTATTAGAGCTCAAAGAGGTGATAACCTGCTTGCTCGCACAACCCTGTTGGATTGTTAAAGTCACCACCTAACTTGAGTTCTTGATCTATTGCAACCAAAATCACTTTTATCCAAGCGCTCAATGCCTTTTCGTCTTATTGAGTTCATTTATCTTAGTTGGCCTCCAATTAATTTGGCGTCGTCATCTTTACTATGTCCTTCTTATTCAATAGTATGCTTCTCTTATTTCAACCCTTGGATCGACTTGCCTCGAGAGCCTAGTTATGTCTGACCTCACCTATCCATTTGAAAGTCATATACTAACCTTAGGAAATGCTTCAACAAGATGCATGATCGCCTGATATAAGCCTATGCATCCATATAGGTAAACCATATCTGGTCTCATTTAAACATTGCACACGATCATTAGGTTATTGTCGTCCCTCATCAACAATTTTTTTGCCAGCAAGATCTATGGGGTGTTCTGTATCCTTATCTTACTTTGGATAATAGCATAAAGCTCCAAATCCTCAGTCTTTTATCTTTTAAGCACTTGCTTACCTTGGTTTGCCTTCTTCCTAATAGTCGTCCTAAAGCTTGATTTCTTTTTTTAATTCATCCTGTCAGATAATTCTCATCATTCTTTTGTTGTTATCTCTTTTCATCCTCTACTCAAAACCTTGATGTATGCAATCGTTGGGATGATCCTTGCTATCCTCCATAGCATCCTTTTGTATTATCCCGTCCAATTATGGAACAATGATCATCTTGTGGACATCTTTCTGATATTGTTTGACTTTATTTAAGCTAATGAGGACCTGTCGTCTAATAATATCCTTGGTTCATAGTCTAAAAGATAGTCATGCTTGGTATCTTGACAAGTAACTGCAGACCCATTGTTCCTTTCTTCATGAACAAATCATTCCTGACCGAACATGATCATTGCATAAAACAAATCTGGTCGCACAGACCTTGTTTCTATTGAAATCATTATTTCCTTTCCTTGAAACCAATTGGTGATACTCTCTAAAAATGCAATTTTATTTTTGAAATGTGCCGGTTCTCCCAGACTCTTTTCAAAACCAAGAATTGGATTTAGACAGAAACCATCCTTTCTAATTTGGTGAGAGGGTCCAGTGGTAACGTTCGACTATACTTGGGGTTCTCATTTGGACAACCTGTAACGACTAGGTTGTCGTACCTTTCGGTGAGACCCGATCTTACGTGCTTGTGCCAATCCCAGGAGGCAAGCACGTTTATCACAAGTGAGCAATCAAGAAACCATAACAGAATGAGTAAACAAGGATAAGATAATTTAAATCAACGAGATCATCCATAAAACATATTGAACTTGTCAAGGCAGGACAAGACTAACGAGAATCCAGGAATTGAGACAGCAGCAGAAACAACAAGCGGGAGCAAACACCAAGACAAAGCTCTTCCTCCACAGGCAACTCAAGTGTAGGCGCGAACCTCGAACCACAGCTGGAAAGCAGATGAGAACGATCTTCTAGCTGACCTCTGAAAAGAAAGGCGTGAAAAAATATGAGTACGTGAATACTCAGCAAACTGTGCGCTACCTAGCAATAATGTATGCAGGCAAAGGATAGTTTCAAGGATGAAAGCTTTCTCAATTGTTAAATGCAAGTTTAAACATTTTTTTAAAGATGCAAGAAGTTTTATTTTTAAAACAATCCAATTTTATTATCTTGCGCCACAGGGATCTCCGTTATCCCGATCGGGGGTTCATTTTAAATGCAGGGTGTAATCTCCACACTCAGCCACAGCTCCAAGGTCGGAGTCCAAAATATTTCAAAACTGAGGTAGAGGGAAGGAAATAAAACAACTCAACGAGAAGCATAACTTAGAGGGTGTCCTTCTAAAAGAACGTGGCAATGCGCATTGACTGTAATTCTGCAGATTTTATGCACCTGGTCCTACAAGAAGTGCCGCTGGGAACCACCGTTGTGGTCCCAACAGACACACAAGACCCATCCACAAGCTTTAACTGGCGTTACCTGTCCTACAGGAAGGGGATCCCAGTCGCCTATGCTGTCGGGTCCTGGAGCTGTGAGGAGCCTACCACTGATCAGGTGGGGTATCTCGATCTCATGTGGGGAGTCGTAACTCTACACCACACTAACACCTTGTATGGGCAATGGCTTGATCTTGAAGCTTACTGAGACTGGTTGTTTACCTGTGAGTTGGCAGTGCATGGTTGTCGACTGAGCGTATGAAGCTCGAAGGACTTGGTCCTTAATTGCCGGGGTAGGCCCTCTCTCCAACCTAACCTCCAACATCGAACAACCAACAAAACTCTCGAAAGCTCCAAGCGGAAGCTCACGTGTACCCGTAACAGGTACGCCTATAGGGACTTCTCGAGTCCCCCAGCACCTCATACTCCAGTCTGCCCTCGCTAAATAGTTTGTACCTTGTAGCAGCAACTCATACTGAAATTTTGAGCACTTACTCAACATTGCATTTGCTAAATTGATTGTGCTAACCCTTGCTACAAAGTGAAACTGCCCTAGCTCCACAGATTTCTACAGCAAATAGAGTTTGTGTCCCTGGCAATCGCTCCACCAATCTCCACTGGTTGACACCGTTGGCTGCAAGTCACACTTCCTTGTATGGTAAGAACTTGATACTGGTTCCGATCGAGTGATCCACATCCTAGAAGTTGTAGAGCACACATTTGTTTCTCTACTTTGTTGCTAACAATGGCAGGACCTACGGAGGCATTCGACAAGGCATATCCACATTCTCCTCGTACCAGGGGTATCATCATGCATTTTTAGCGGCAAGTACAACTGTAAGTCAATGGATTAGCAGAAGATATTCATGTAACAAATGAACGCGTTGGTACATTAGAAACTAGTCAAATTGAAACAGGTACCACTCTAGCTAAAATGAAGACAGCACAAGTCACCACCAACACCAACCTGGCCATCATTATGGAGCGGCTTAAGGTGCTGTCCCTACAAATTGCAAATGTCGTCCAACAACAAGCGGCCCATAGTGAGATTGATGAATATGTGGAGGCTGATTATGGTGGTGACACCGAACAGGAAGATCTTCCCCGCAATAACAACCATCGAGAACGTCGTCGCCAGAATGCAAATCGGCGCGGACAACCTCAGCAAAACTACCGTCATGCGGTACGTAACCAGGATGATTCATTTGCTAATGTGAAATTCTCTATACCTCCATTTAATGGAAAATATAATCCTAATGCTTATCTTGATTGGAAACTTGCTGTTGATCAAAAATTTGCATGCCATGCTGTTCCCACTGTTTCACAAGTTAGGGCTACTACTAGTGAGTTTACAGATTTTGCTTCCATTTGGTGGCGTGAACATTGCAGCAAACATCCCAATAACATCCCCACCACTTGGGAGGCATTGAAAGCACTCATGCGTCATAGATTTGTTCCATCATACTATGCTAAAGATATGCTTAACAAACTGCAGCGGTTGAATCAGGGAACAAAATCTGTTGAGGAGTATTTTCAAGAGCTACAAACAAGTATGTTTCGTTGTGGCTTAGTTGAGGATGATAATGCGGCAATGTCACGTTTTTTGGGTGGACTAAACTGTGACATTCAGGATATTCTTGATTTCTATGACAATCACAATATCACGCATTTATTCCATCTTGCTTGTAAAGCTGAACGTCAAGTGCAGGGACGACAAACGACGACACGAGCTAACTCTTTTGCAGGACAGACCACAACGTTCAAGCCATTCACACCGTCGACTACTTCACAGTCGGCATCACCATCTCCTGCCAGCAGCAAAATACGAGTTTCTACACTATATTTGTCCACTCCAACAACAACCAAACCTCCTCTAGGTAATCCAGCACCTAGCCCCTCGGTTGTCTCCACGGGACGCACAAAAGACATCCAATGTCATCGCTGCAAGGGCTATGGACATGTCATACGGGACTGTCCAAACAAGCGTGTCCTAATTGTTCATGACGATGGTGAGTATTCTTCAGCTAGTGATTTTGATGAAGACACACTTGCTCTGCTTGCCACTAACAATGCAGGACAGGACGAAGAACATGTTGCTGCTAATGCTGCTGATAAGTATTTGAGCTTTGTTGTACAACGCCTCAGTACACAGGTCGCTCCACACTAAAGGTGTCATTCAAGAGAGGTCTATTCGCATAATCATTGATGGGGGAAGCTGTAACAACTTGGCAAGCACAGATATGGTCGAGAAACTCGCGCTCCATACTCGACCGCATCCCCATCCCTATCACATTCAATGGCTCAACCAAGGTGGTATGATGAAAGTGACACGCTCTGTACGCATCCACTTTTCTATGGATTCGTATCATGATTCTGTTGGTTGTGATGTTGTTCCGATGCAAGCATGTTCTTTGCTGCTTGGTAGACCGTGGCAATACGATACTGATTGTGTGCACCATGGCCGCACGAACCAATACTCACCTTTAAGGGCAAGGAAATTATTTTGCATCCTATGTCCCCAGAACAGATAATTAAGGATGAACTTGTTAGAGCAAACAGAGAGAACAAATATAGTGATTCGCAAATTTTGCAAAAAGAAATTAAACTAAAAGCTCCTGTTTTGCTAGCCACACAAGCTGATCTTGATGAGTGCAATGATGCTAGTCTTCCTTACTATGCTCTCATGGGTGCACATGTATTGTTCTCACTTGATGATGTGCCGCCTGTTGTTGTACCACCAGCTGTTACTAAGCTTTTGTAGGACTTCTCTGATGTTTTTCGGAATGATGTCCCCGCTGTTCTTCCTCCTCTTCGTGGCATTGAACACCAGATTGATCTTATTCTAGGATCATCATTGCCGAACCACGCGCCATACCGCACTAACCCAGAGGAAACAAAAGAAATTTAGCGTCAAGTACAAGAATTGCTTGATAAGGGATACATTCGTGAGTCTCTTAGTCCTTGTGTTGTTCCTGTTTTGTTAGTGCCCAAGAAGGATGGTTCATGGCGCATGTGCATTCATTGTCGTGCCATTAATAACATAACAATTCGCTATCGTCACCCTATACCAAGGTTAGACGATATGCTTGATGAGCTAAGTGGCGCTGTTCTGTTCTCTAAGGTTGATTTGCGTAGTGGGTATCATCAAATTCGCATGAAGTTGGGGGATGAATGGACAACAGCTTTTAAAACAAAATTTGGTTTATATGAATGGTTGGTCATGCCTTTTGGATTGACTAATGCTCTCAGCACTTTCATGAGATTAATGAACGAAGTTTTGCAGGCTTTCATAGGCAAGTTTGTGGTTGTTTATTTTGATGATATTCTGATCTATAGCAAGTGTTTGGAGAACCATTTGTACCATTTGCATGCTGTTTTTGATGCTTTGAGAACTGCACGTCTTTTCGAGAACTTGGCTAAATGTAGCTTCTGCATAGACTGTGTTTCTTTCCTTGGCTGTGTTGTTACAGCACAGGGTATTGAAGTGGATAGCACCAAGATTGAAGCAATACAAAGCCAGCCATCTCCCACCACTGTGACGCAAATTCGGAGTTTCTTTGGACTTGCTGGATTTTATCGTTGGTTTGTTCGTGATTTCAGCACCATTGCTGCTCCGTTGAATGAACTCACGAAAAAGGGTGTTCCCTTCTTTTGGGGCCCAGCACAAGAAGAAGCCTTCCTAATTTTAAAAGATAAGTTGACCTATGCACCCTTACTTCAGCTCTCTGATATCACTAAGATGTTTGAGCTGGAATGTGATGCTCGTGGAATTATGTTAGGGGGCATTTTATTGCATGAAGGAAAACCGGTAGCATATTTTAGCGAGAAATTAAACGGCGCCAGTTTGAACTATTCCACTTATGATAAAGAACTTTTTGCACTGGTTCGAACTCTTCAAACATGGCAGCACTACTTGTGGCCTAGAGAATTCTTTATTCATTCAGATCATGAATCCTTGAAACACATTCGTAACCAATCAAATCTGAACCGTAGGCATGCTAAATGGGTGGAATTCATTGAGTCGTTTCCTTATGTTATCAAGCATAAGAAAGGGAAAGAAAATGTGATTGCTGATGCTTTATCTCGTCGCTACACTATGCTCTCACAATTGGATTTTAAAATTTTTGGGCTGCAAACGGTGAAGGACCAGTATTGTCTTGACCCTGATTTCAAAGACATTATTTTGAATTGCAAAGAGGGCAGAACTTGGGGAAAATACTTTATGGATGATGGATTTTTGTTCCGTGCTAACAAGTTATGCATTCCAGCTAGTTCGATTCGTCTTTTGCTGTTACAGGAAGCACATGGAGGTGGACTCATGGGACATTTTGTGTTAAGAAGATGGAGGACATCCTTGCAGATCATTTCTTTTGGCCGAAGATGTGACGTGATGCGGAAAGATTTGTCGCTCGCTGCACCGCCTGTCACAAAGCTAAGTCACAAATCAACCCCCACGGTTTGTACAATCCTCTTCCCATCCCAACTGCTCCTTGGGAGGATATTTCAATGGATTTTGTTTTAGGACTGCCTAGAACTAAGAAGGGAAGGGACATCATCTTTGTAGTTGTTGATAGATTCTCCAAAATGGCTCACTTCATTCCTTGTCACAAGAGTGATGATGTGATTAATGCTGCTGATTTGTTCTTTCGCGAAGTTGTTCGCTTACATGGGGTGCCAAAAACAATAGTTGCAGATCGTGATACAAAATTTCTTAGCCACTTTTGGAGAACTCTATGGAACAAAACGGGGACAAAATTACTTTTCAGCACCACATGTTATCCCCAAACTGATGGTCAAACTGAGGTAGTTAATAGAACTTTATCTACCATGCTTAGGGCTCTTTTCAAAACAAATCTTAAACTTTGGGAAGATTGTTTACCTCATGTTGAGTTTGCCTACAACCGTTCTATACACTCTACCACACATATGTGCCCTTTTCAAATTGTATATGGTTTTATTCCTCCGGCACCAATTGATTTAATATCTATTCCACCTTCTGGTAAAGTTAATTTTGATGTCGAGAAACGTGCCTAATTCATGTTGAAAATACATGAGCAAACAAAATAGAACATTGCACACACAAATGCAAAGAATCAGGTTGCTGGTAGTAAAGGAAGGAAACTCGATACTTTTGAACCTGGTGATTTGGTTTGAGTACACTTAAGGAAGGATCGTTTTCCTAATTTGCGCAAGTCTAAGTTGATGCCTCGTGCTGATGGTCCATTCGAATATTTCGTAAAATTAATGATAATGCTTATAAAGTGGATCTACCTGCAGAATATAGTGTTTCTTGTACTTTCAATGTTGCAGATTTGAAGCCATATGTGGGTGATGAAAAAGCCATTTCATCGATGATGATGAGGACACCACACCTTCCATTCCAATCATTGATGGACCAATCACTTGAGCCCGTGCACGTGAGATCAATTATGTGATTCTGCTTATGAATAATGGAGAGGACCCAAATGCAAGGGAAGTCCTGTCGGAAGGTCTCAGACTCCTGAACAGCACCAGTTTGTGACGACCCCAACAACTTCAAACAAACTCCAATTTTAATGTTTAAGTACTTGTTGGAAAGCTCTTCATGTCTGCTTTCCAACCGATCCAGCCTCATCTGCATACGATATCAAAATTAGAGCCAATCATCATTTGAAAACAGAAGGTGCTGCGTCACCTAAACTTAGACCGTTGGCCCGTGTATCAAGTTGAACCCATTAGAGGCTCGTCCTAGGGTTTGAGGGCGACCTCAGCACCTCTGTGGTCGTCCTTTCTCCTATTTAAAGGCCCTAGCCACCGCCAAAACACTTGGGTTTTCTTTTGTTATAGTTTAGCTCTTATGCAAACTTTCTGATCTTCAGTTGTGTCCAACGACCACCTGTTAGACAGCTTTTGAGAACTCCATCTTTGAGGGATTTTAGTTTGCACATCTTGTTCTTGCTTGTTCTTCGATTGCTTGCAGGAATTGATCTTCGTGATCATATTGATCTTGCTGTCCAGCGAGGTCAATAACCATTCGGAGTTGGTTCTGCGATTGCTAAGGCGCACACGACCTGTTCGTTTGTAGTCGGATTGTGAGGGTCGACTCCACCAAATCGATAGTTATCACCTCACCAAAAGATTGGGCACCTCAAGTCCTATCATTCCTCGCCTTCCACGACTGCGGGCTCGGGCTTTCGACCACCCGGTTTGTTCGCTGGCTCCTTTCCTTCTACCAGATTTGCCTCCACCACCTCACCTCGAATGGGGTTCTTCACATGGCGCTCTTCATCACCCTCTGCGAGGCCTTCCTCGAGATCCCTCCAAGCACCGAGCTATGGACGTACTTCTTCAACGTCTCGTGGCTGGGCGGCGCGCAACGTCAGGCGCTACGAGTGCGCCAGCATCTGCCTTCGGAATACGCGCGCGGCCTCGAGGTCCTCGTGAAGAAATCATTAAAGGACTAGGACGATGAGTGGTTCTACATCACCAACCCTGTCCCTCGCATCCCGGAGTACTTCAACGGGTCTGTTGCGACCGTCGACTCGTGGACTGCCTCCCCGTCGGACGTAGAGGTGCAGGAGCTCGGCCCCCTCCTGACGCACATCTAAGTGCTTCTGGAGGCCGGACTGTCGGTCGTCAAGGTGGCCGCTGTCTTCATCGGCCGCCCAGTGCTCCTGCTCCAAAAGCGCTGGCACCAAATGCAAGAGTACATTGGCGCCCAAAACACCACGCGCCTAGTGCTTGGAGAGGAGCTGTCAGGCGAGGACATTGCGCACCGCGTCACCTGCATGTTCGAAGGGTACAAGGAGGCGAACCTTACAAGGGGGTTGGAGCCTCAATCCGCTCGTCCGGTAAGTTGGGTTTTTTCCTACAACATTCGTTATTTCATGATAATTGTACTTGTCAGCCAACCCTTTTACCTGTGTCGATTCAAGCGGGCGGGTCGTCGTTGTGTGCTCCGACGGCGGTTCCTTCGCGTGCTCTTTCTCCTTCGGTGCCAACATCCCAAGCAGCAGGTCAGGCGTTGGCTGCTATCTGCCCAGTGCCGAGTCCGACCCAAGGGACGCATCGGCTCCGGTCACGGCTTCAAAGCCGGCTAGGGGTGCCAACGCTAACGTCTCCAAGAAACGATCACGCGGGCGGTCCTTCGGTCGGTCGAAGCTGGGAGGGGTCGTCTCGCTGGTTCATGCCCCGACCCCTCAGCCGTCAGGGGAGGAGGTGGCCGCTTTAGCTGCGCAAGGGGCGGGAGGCGATCTCCGTCACTGTGTCGTCGTCCGAGGACCAGGACGACATACTGGAGGACTGGAGGAGAGACATCGAGTCCGACCCAATGCCTCAGTCCCCCAGAAGAGGCTAAAAGCTCGGCGGGCAAACCGTCATCCCCGTTCCCCTGTCGGTCGTTCATCCGGTGCTGTCGTTTGACAAGGTGGCGGCGACGGTGAAGACTCGGGGTTCGAAGCTCGTGCAGTCACCGCCAAAGACGACCAGGGCCATCCCGATCCGCTGGTTGAAGGCGTAAGTCCCTGCATTCGCATTCTTTTTTCATTGTGCATGTTAGCCATATAGTGGGCTTACTTTGTTTTCTACAGGACGATTGCTGCTGCTCTGGCCATGGCGCACCTTGCGTCACGAGCCGAGAAGAGGGGCCGGACTCCACGGAGGCGACGGCAGCGGCGGGTGTTCCAATGGCCCCGCCGTGTCCAAGCCTCTGGCGGGAAGACCAATTGGCTGGCGTGCCGGTGGGTAACGAAGATGTTGTGCTGCCCCTTTGGCCCATACTGAGGGTCAGGGGGTGGCTGCAGTTGCAGAAGACCTGCAACCTCTACCCTCGGGCACTAATGCGGAGCGTCGAGAAGAGGCTACGGAGGGAGCGGCGATTCCATCCTCCAGGGCCGCAGGGGCTGAGGGGGACGTCGAGATGATGGCCGGGGAGGCTGCCTCTGCAGTCGGTGGAGGCGAACAAGTGTCCTCCCCGGCCGCTACGTTCACTGGGCCGACGATGACGGTCGGCGAGGAGGTGGTGGTCTCGGCCGCTGCGACTACAACTATCGCGATGACCGGCGCTGGTGGTTCCGGGGCTTCGGCCTCAGAATGAGTGATGTTGGACCCCCCCCCCCCCCGTCGGGTGAAGCGTTGGTGCAAGCCACGCGTCACTACGACAGCTCGATGGGGGATGTCTTCGACATCATTCTTGTGGTCCGCGACGGCCTGGCAGGGCGAGAATCACAGGTAAGTTAGTGGTAACTTAAATTTCACGATAACTGACCTCTCAATGTAGTGCTAAGGCGTGTTTTCGCAGAGGGTAATGCCCTAGACGGTGGGTCCGGCTCTGTCTGACCCATCACTGCGAGCCGAAGTGGAGACCCTCCGCAAAGCGCTGGAGCGGGCTCGGGTCAGCCGAGAGGGGTCAACAGAGGATGCCCACCGGCTCCACCGTGAGCTCAGGGCCGTGCAGGACGAGGACTTGAAGGCACGGCAGGACGCCCGGGCCCCTCGAGCAGAGGCTCAGACGGCCCGGGAGGAGAAGAAGAAGTACGGTGCTGAGCTCGCACAGCTGCGGTTCAACGCTGTTCGTAAGTGTCACGCTCCCGCTTCTGCTCCCGACCCTTACTCTTCCTTTAGGAATAGGAAAGTTGAAGCCGATCGTTTCGTGCAGAGCTCAACCAGTGAGCCAAGCGGGCGGAGGCGAAGGTGAAGGAGGCGGTGGGGCGATGCACGGGCGTCGAGGCGCAGCTCGTCATTTTGGACGACGAGGTCAAGAAGCTCACCGCGGACCTCGACGCCCTGCGCCTGTCCTCAGACGAAGCTCTGGCCCGCGCACGGCAGGAAGTGGAGGACATGCAGGCCGCCACCGGCGCCGCCACCAAGGATTGTGGCACTAAGTATCTTTGCGGATCATGTTTGAAGGGTCATCGTATGGTTGATTGCTCATCTTCGCATTGCCTTGCAGACGCTGTAGGTGCTCTTTGAGACGTGTCGGCGGATGTGCGCCGCAGGTTCCGAGGCATTTTCATCAGAGTGCGGGACACCAACGTGTCGGCGCACTACGCCTGGTACGTGATGGGGTGTCTCCCTGGGTTGATCGCCGCCGCATTGATCGGTGCCCTCGAAGACACGGCAACATTGGCACTGTCGCAGGTGGTGGTGCACAACCCAGACGTCAACCATGCCCGGGTTGTCGAAGGCATCCCCCTCGAGATGCCGGACGCGGAGATCCGAGAATTGTCAGACGTGGTTCGGCTCCGGGCGACGGACCTCTGCTCTGGCTTCCAAACGAGGGAGTTTGTTCGAGAGAGGTTTGGCTCAACGCCGAATCGAACCCACGGTCCTCCGCCGCCGCCCCAAAACCTATAGATTTTAGGTCTAGCTTCTATTTTCCTATAATGACTTTTGGTAATGTACCTCAGGCATCACTTGTAATATATGTTAATGGCAGTAGAGCTCTCTGACCCTTGCCCGTGCCAAGGATTCTTAGTGACTTTGCGTTTTTTGTCATCCGTCCGGCGTTTGACAGAGCGACCGGATCGGGTATATCCCGTAGGGTGGAGTATCGGACCCAATGCAGCTGTAGGGCGTCACCAACCCGGGTCGTCAATCGTTAGCCACGAGGAGAACTCAAACGCTAGCAGTTAGAATTTCTATACACGTCCAAGGATCGGCAAGAAATGAGACTTAGGAATGAAAGCAAGAGGCGCGGAGCCTGAGAGCGATGAGGTCGGGTCGTGAGCTGTCCTTAGTTAAATCACACCGAATCCGGGGAAACTTTCAGAGTTCACGCCAACACGGGTTGGGATTTAACTTCAAAGCTTGCAAGGAGCCTTAGAACTCGGGGCCTTAGAACGAGAACGAGGAACGGGCCAACGAACGAAAACGAAAGGCACAGAGCCCGCGAAAAATGATGGGGTCTTTGCAATGCCACTTTTAGTTAAATCACGCCGAACTCGGGGGAACTTTTAGAGTTTACACCAGTGCGGGTTGGGATCTATGCTCGAGACTTGTACAAACCGACCGCCGAGTCGGAGGCCTTGGGGCCCAATGAATACATTGCGAGGGTCAGCGAACATGTCGCAGGGACACTCAGATAGCCCCTGGGCGGCGGAGGTCGTCCTTTCGGCCGTGCGCCGCCGACCAGAACATATAAAGGAACAAGATTACAGTGGGGCACAAGAAACTTATCGGATTTTATTATGCATAGAAATGATGCAAGTTTTCAATGTTTCAGGCATTCTCGACCTCTGCACCACTCTTGGTTTGTCCCTTAGAACACACTTGATTACAAAAGGCCCTTCCCAAAGGGCGACAACTTTTGCTTTCCTGCCTTGGTTTGGGCTCGCTTCAGGACTAAGTCACCGACGTTGAACGCGAGACCCTTGATCCGCCGAGTGTTTAGCCGACGGAGACTCTTCTGGTACTTGGCCGACTGCAAGAGGGCGACGTCGCGTGCTTCATCGAGTTGGTCCAGGGCGTTTTGTTGTGCAGCTTCCGATGCTTCTTCGTCGTATGCTCAGATTCGCGGGGAATCATAGTCGATGTCAGTTGACAGTACAGCTTCGGCGCCGAATTCCATGAAGAACGGACGAAGAAGCCTGCATCAACCATTTGGCCGCATTCTGAACGTAGTCGTAGATTTAGGGTTTGATCCCCTGGAGCACCATGCCGTTGGCGCGTTCAACCTGCCCGTTGGTCGTCGAGTGGGCTACATGATGAGGACATCACTTCCACAGACACAACCAAACCAATTGCACAAGAAGGACCCATGACACGAGCTTGAGCGCGTCAACTTAATCATCAGGTCAAGTCATTTCTCACTGTCTATAGTAGTTCTTCTCAGAATGGGGTACTACTAAATCCTTGTGGTGATTTTGTTATGATTAGGAACATGGGAGGAGCACCAAGACCATAAAGCAGAATCGGACCATCAATCAGGGCTGGATTGTTTAGGTCATAACTTTTCACTCCGGATGTTGTTGAAGTCAAATGAGTACTCATAGGAAAGATCTCAAAGTCTACTTTCAGATGGGTCCAACCTCAGCTTCAAACTCCTCCAGATGTGATCAGAATCGTCAGAAAGGCATTCGGACCTCTAGTCATGGGCTGAGGCCCATTGTATCTAGTTTAGCCATTAGGGGCCCTCTCTAAGTTAGGGTTTGAGTCCCCCCCCCACGCCTCCAGGACGTCTTCCCACTATATAAACCTGTGGCAGCCATCATTTGAGGGTGGGTTTTTGTTCAGATGCAAGTTTAGCCTTAGCAACTTCCTTGTAAACGCGTGTGTCGACGAGACCACCCGATTTGCCTAATTCAGAACCCCAATTTTGTGATTATATCCAGATCTGTGAGTTGTCTATCTGTTCATCTTGTTCTTGCTTGTTCTCGATTGCTCGCAGGTTCAGGGTTGTTCTTGGCACAGCAAGAACAACAACAAATCGGAGCCGGTGTACCTGTTGCTAAGGCGCAGCAACCCTGTTGGTTGTTGTAGTCGGACAGCCAACGTCGAATCAACCCCAAATCGAAGCTATCCTCCTCTCTTCGAAAGATCGAGATCAGCCCCTGCCATACAATGTGGTAATCAGAGCAAGGTTTATCGGTGAGTGTATCTACCAATCTGTTAGATTTTATTGCCTATAGTCCAGAAATTGGCCACAAAACAAAAAGAATAGGGTAGACCTGAAATTTCCAAAACAAATTTGTGCCTTGCTGTTCTGCGTGGTCAATACTTGTTGAGTTTTTGGTTACATTGATTGATTGAGTTGCTGGTTCCTAGGGTTTCATCCTTTAGAGTTGAGTTCTTTTCACGATTTTTTTTTCACCACCAGATCCACCACCGCTGCCATCACCATTACTTCCACCAAAATTTTCCCCACACCAGAACCACCATACGTTCTGCCACCATTATTTCCACCTCCGCTGCTATCAAAATCATCATTTTATCTCAATTCGTGGTCTTACAAAGTTATAGTTTGATTTCCTAGTCTGAGCAAGAGTTGTGATTGCTTTGATGTGCAAGTGCCGTCGTTGATACCCCGTTCAGAGAAGGGTATCCGAGTTGCGCTGCCATTTAAATAAAAAAAATCAAAAAAAAAGGAAGAAAAGAATAGAAAAGAAGGAACTTGTTTCAGCAGCAAAATTTTGTTCCCTTTCCTTGTCTTACTTTGGTTGCTCGTGTAAGTCACTGCTTGGAGGCTACTTTGGTGCCTAGGCTCACATCTCTAGCACTTTTGAACTTGGGACTAGCACAATATCGTCGCTGAACAATTATTCAACTTGTTTCTTTTGACTAGCGTGGTTCAAGCTGTCCTTGTTTTTACTTACAACCACCTAGCTCCACAGTCCAGATTGCAACATAATAGGGTAACATTTGGTGCCAGTGTTTCTGTTCTTGTTGTGCCAAAACTCCTGCTGCAGCTTGGTAAGAACAAGTAAGAACTTGATTGAGCAAGTTTGAGAGAAAGCAAATAGTTTAGCTTCCTTCTAGTGACATCAAAAAAAAATTCTTTGTCTTTTGTTGTGCACTAACCATGTCAGGAGAAGATGACGGCGATCAGGAACGACGTCAACACTCACCACGCACAAGGGGAATCATACAACATTTTGAGCATCATACAAGGAGACACGCTGAAGCTCTTGAGGAGGACGTTCGTGTTACCAATGAACGCCTTGCGCTAATGGAGACGGCTCAGATTGACACCAACCAAAGACTAGCTGCGATGGAGGGCTCCATTGGAGCAGTTAACACTTCACTTGATGCTATTTTGCGCAGGCTTGAGCGAATGGAAGAAGTGCGTAACAACGAAGA